>JBAIZL010000011.1:13257890-13367890 GCA_036971475.1 Prosapia bicincta | reverse complement strand
GTGAGTACCAGACTGCCCTTGGCTGTGTTATGCATGCAAGCTTTATGTCAGTTTTAATGTAGCCTTGCCATAGATTATATGATCGCTTTTATGGATAGATTTTCGTATTCGGTAATAAATGTATTTGGTTTTACGTTAAGTTTTACCACGGATTAATGTGTTTTTATTTCAACTGATTTGTGAAAGGTTTCTTAGAAAATATTGCAAAAACGCAACACATTATGATTACTATAATAATTTTACAGTTTTAAAGTTTGCAAGTGACATTGCTTTTGTATTTTTCTTCTTCATTTTCTCATTATGATGTTATATAATCCATTTTACTGTTCGTTCTATTATTTGAGGATTGTTAATAGGCCAGAAGAACTTACTTTGGAATATATGTGATTCAGTTCATGTTCTGAAGATTTTTGTTCGCGTCAATAATTCACCCCGTTGTTAAAGTCTTGAAACTCAACAACGTTTTGGTCACGTTTCTTCGTGGTTTAGTCTCAGAAATGTCTTAGTTCTATGGAAATTTTAAGCAAAATAAAAAAAATCATTGCTGTTAGAAAAAACCTGGGGTAAAGGAAAGAAATTAGGGTACGTTGAGATTCCATAGCCGAAGTGTCTTAGTCTAATAATAAGAAAATAATTAAGACAATTTCTGCTTACGTCAACACAGAAATATTTTATTTCAACTACTTTTTATTAAATTATTACAATATAACAAATATGTTTATACATATGACATAATGAAAATATTAAGTGGAAAAATAGAAAGCGAAATTATTTATTAAATTCAATTAGCTTTATTTATTGAAACAATATTTAAAAAACTGTGTTAACATTAAGTGTCATTCACTACAAATTTAAACAAAAATTTATTTGAGATTGAGTGCAAATAAAAAGTATTCTATTGCTCCGGATGAACTTCCCTGCATACTTTATCATTTACCCTGCTGATAATATAATTGAGTCCACAGTCCTGGGTCGATGATGGAGGATAATCATCGATTGCGTGGTAGCTGACTTATACACCTGCTCACCCTCCCTCACTCAATGTAACCCTGTTAATTTCCATGCTTCATTCGTTTCCTGGCGCAATGAAATGTAAAGTTAAATGAAGAAGGTTAATGCAACTGTTAAATGCAAGGTTAATTTTAATTGTCGCAAAGACAGGGATAAATTTCAAGATACCTTTCCACTATCACTACTTTGTTAGACTAATTAGGGAGGTGGGTAGTGTGACGAAAAGGTCCCAATGCAGGCGGCAGCCTATATCCGCTATGAATATTGCTAATTATGCAATGAATTAGTTGCACTATTCCCAGCTCGTCCCATTATGAAACTTACATCAAACCGAGAGCTTTTCAGAGAAAATTGTTTTACAGAAATTACGGTAAACCTTTAAATAAGATACTTGTAAACACACATGTGAAATTACTTTGAAAACAAATTTAACCAACTTTTCTGTAATTTTAAATAAATCTTTCAATTTGGATGAAAACATAACTTCAAATACTTCCCCGAGGACTTCATGTCAAATGGAAATTGATTCAATGTACCATGAGGGGAAAGTTTCTTTCACACCTGATCCAAAAGTACATTTGTCTCTTTTCCGTCTGAGTAAGTGCTCGGAGGAATGTTACATATTCTGGACGTATGAGGTAAACTGTGCCCATGAAAAATTTGTAAAAGTAAATTTGTTTTGCTTTAGATTCCATTAATGGGGGTTTTTACGACTAATCCTTCTTTAGTTCGACATGCATATACACACTACGATTTATTATGTTATTATTAATACTATTAAAACCCACACTTAATAAAAATAAAACAAGTGTCTTCTTAAGGAATGTAATGGTTGTGACGTTTTTATAGATTTACTTGAAACGTAACCAAGAATATAAGCTTTAACCAAAAATTCTATTTAGTTCCCACTATCGCCGCACTCTGCAGGACTTACCTATTTCCATTTACCGCTAATATTCATTTACCTTACAACTGGAAGAACCTAACAAGCTAGCAGATCCATCTGGCTCGGAATCAAGTCTCAGGAAATGTTCCTGATAATAACCTCAATATGGACTTATGTTAAGCAATTTATATTATTAGATGAATTGTAATTATTTTTCGCATTTTTTAAAGTGAATATTTGTTTAAAATGCATCATGTGTGTGCAAGAATTCATATACTGTTTAACCTCGGAGAATTGGAGTTAGGTATTGAGAAATGGCGAGGTACAGAGTGTAATATTTGTATCCTCTCAAGGAGGACACACCCTCCAGGCCTTGAAGGGCTTTCTTGCAGGAAGTAATAACGGCCACTGCAGCCCCACTCCCCGTAGACCTTGAAGCAATACACTCGGACACATATGTTTTCTTCGTCTTCTGTAGGCACCATATGTATTGTTCGTGCTGCATTTATCTTACTTTGTGAGCTGGGATGAAGTAATAAAATAACGATTAACTCTCCACCTAACCTAGTATGTTTACCTTCTCTCTATTTGTGTCTATACTGTGGGGAATTTGCAGTGTAAGAATAACCGTCTGAATATAATTTCTTATTGACGAAATGTCCAACTCTGGTTCAAAACCTTTAATGACTTTGAGATTACGATACAGCTTGGAGAGAAAAAGAGAGAAAGAGAGAGAGGGGGGTGGAGAGAGAGATTACTTTCCGGCCAGTTGCATTAGCAATGAATAAAGCAATATTTCACTGTACGTAGATACAATAATTGTAACTATACGTACGTATTAGTGGATTAATTTGTAGTTTAATGCACCGCCTAGTATAAGTATTATCCCCTCTAAGGGTGGCAAAGGGTGGTGAGTATATGAAGGAATAGGGTTGGAAGCATAAAACCTTTGTTAGCGTTTAGGGTTGAGTACCTCAAGCGTAAAGAACAGGAAAGGACAGATGCAATTCGAAGCTAAGGGATCGACATAATGAGGTTGGGGTTAAGGAAACATTAAACCATGGCGGGGACAAGAGAGTCTAATATTTTTAAAATAATTTAGTATTTAATGTTGGAGTAGTGAAAATTCAAAGATATTGCACAATATGGCAATGGTGATGAGAAGAAAACAAAGAACAATAGAGAAGTGTCTTGCGGCTTGGAAGGATAAAAAGTATAAATCTGTGGGAGTTGAATATATCTTTTTGATTTGATATCCATCTCAAAGTTGGCAATATTCTAATCCTAATTCAAAACACGCTTATGGAAACTTAGATCGTGAATATTGAAAACTTAATTAAAAGCCCGGAGTGTATCAGAACGTTTGTATTTTTGCCTCGGCAGATGCAATTCGAGGCTAAGGAATTTACGAAATGATGTCGGGATTAAGGAAACATTAAACCATGGCGCGGACAGGAGAGAATAATTATTTTTACAATAATGTGGTAATTATTGATAGAGTAGTGAATATTCAAAGATATTACGCAATATGGCGATGAGAAGAAAACAAATAACAATAGAGATGTGTCTTGCGGCTTGGAAGGATATGAAGTATAATTCTATGGTGGTTGAATATTTCTTATTGTTTTGATATCCATCTCAACGTTAGCAATTTTCTAATCTTAATTCAACACACGCTTATACAAACTTCGATCGTAAATATTGAAAACTTAATTTTAAAATTAACATTTCGAAATGCATGTTTTGAAGCAGGTGTGAATGAAACTTTCCTCGTGGGTGATAAATTAATTTAAAATCTGTCAGAAGGTCCTTGGAGGAAAGAGTCGGTACAATTTATGCACGTGTAATGTTCGGTAGAAAATAAAATAGAAGCTTAAAACAGTACTTTTACTGAAATTGAACTTTGTTTGCAATTTACGAATACAAACAATGCCGAGACGTTCTTTAACTTTTTGTTTGCTACATTATTAGTAATTCAGATTTAAGTTAATTTATTTAATCAGGGACGATGCCTTAAAAGAAATTGAAATAGAAGCTGAAAGCGGTACTTTTATTGAAATTGTACTCTCTTGGTAATTTTATGTTATATATACAAAACATTAAAATGTATTTATAAGTAACAAAATAATGAGTTGACGCGATAAGTCAGCGTAGGTAAAAGGTTTTGAAAATAACCGACGAGCACCTCTCGTCGAGGCCCTCAGCCCTCACGTGCCAGCTTACAAAGTTTACCTATAATTAACCTGTATTTAACGTGTATTTAGTCTTGTATGTCCACCTGAGATTGCATAATTTATCCCCAGATAGAGTGTTGCATGAAGTACGGAGTGGCGTGCTGGGTAAAATTCAATTACACAAGAGCGGGTCAATCAATTAACTGCATTTAATATTCCTAGCGGATATAGGCTGCAGCCTGCATCGGGTCTACCCCGTCACGCTACCCTACTCCCTTATTAGTCTAACAAAGTAGTGATAGTGGAAAGGGATTTTGAAGTTTAACCCTGTCTTTTCGACAGTTAAAAATTAATCTCGCATCTTCAGTAAACTTCATATTGCAAAGCGCCACGAAACGATTGAAACATGGAAATTATCAGAGTTACATTGAGTGAGAGATGGCGAGCCGGTGTATAAGTCAGCTAATATGCAATCGATGACTATCCTCCATCTATCTGGACCCAGGACTGTGGACACAATCATACTATAAGCAGGGTGAAAGTAAAACTATCCAGGGTAGTTTACCCGGAGTAAAGAGGTGCGTACACCCTCACTGAAAACTCCACTGTACAATTACATCTATTAGTTCGTCCTGTCCTTATATATACGTCCTCGTATATCTTGTTCAGATTTTCAATCCAAGAGAATATTTGTTCAATAGAAAACTCAAACGTATTTTTTCAAACTTGTAGTGGATGACACTTGTTAATACAGTTATACTAATATTAATTCAATATTAAAAGTTATTAATTTTAAAAATTAATTTCGCTTTCTACTTTTCCACTTAATATTGTTATTCTGTCATATTTATAAACATATTTGTTATTCTGTAATTATTTAATAAAAAGTAGTAAAATAAACCTTTCTGTGTTGACCTAAGCAGAAAGGTTTTTTTCTAACAGCAATGATATTTATCCTTTTTTCAAATATAGAAGGTAGAAATTTCTGTGGCTAAACCACGAAAAAACGTTGCAGAGTTTCAAGACTTTACGGTGTGAATTAATGACGGGAACAAAAATGTTCAGAACATGAACTGAATCACATATGTTCCGAACTCAGTTCTTCAGAACATGAAAGAATATAGAAATACAGTTTTTCTGGTCGATTAACAATGCTCAAATAATAGAACGAACTGTAAAATTGATTATATAACATCATAATGAAGGCTATGGAGATGTAAAATACAAAAGCAATGAAACTTGCAAACTTTACGACTGTAAAATTATTATAGTATTCATAATATGTGTGTTTTTGCAATATTTTCTAAGAAACCTTTCACAAATCAGTTGAAACGAAAATACATTAAACTGTTGTAGAAAAAACGACGTAAAACCAAATAAATTTATTACCAAATACGAAAATCTATCCATAAAAGCGATCATATAATCTATGACTAGGGTACATTAAAACTGGCATAAAGCTTGCATGCATAACACATCCAAGGGCAGTCTGGTACTCACGAGATATTATTTAAATGTCACAATCCTATATCGGGAGACAAGTCATAAATATTGCCTAGCTATCTTACTAAACAAATAATACAAACATTACTTTTTAAAGCAATTCCCACTTAGTTCAACTAAGTAAAAATGTGTTTTAGTTACTGTATTATTAAATTGCATTTTACAGTTCATATAAATAAAGCAACATAGCCTATGCTTTAAAACAGCTGTTTTACCACATAACCTATAACATAAAATCAGCTGTTTTGTGAAATCGTATGTTATCATTAATTTTAAGTGAATGGGACCAAATGACTATATTGCATTCCTTGCCCTTTTTGTGAAACGTGTTTCTCTCATATAGAACTAAAATTAATTTATTAAATTTATTAACATCAAGTTTATTAACGATTGGAAATTTGAACAAGATATATAAATATATATAGAGAGTGTGAACTAATGGAAGGAACTGTAGGGCAGCCCACAAGGTATGATATTTGTTGTGCCCTGTATTGGTTCGTTATTACTTAACAGTTCCCAAAAAGTAGATACCTTCGCACACCACAACGCCCAAGGTTTGATATAGAAAACGCGAGTCTACTTGTAATAACATTTGTAGCAATAGAAGTTAGCTTTATTGCTAAGGATCTCATAGAAGGAAACACTACAGATGTAAATTAATGTCTGTCTCTTACAAGATAGCGGGCGGGAGTTCGGTTTTCTTCCCTCCGACCGTGTGAATTTACTGAAATTAGATTCCCCTGTTGCCGTAACCACAATGAGAGAAAATGAAGTCATTCAAAATGAATACCACTGATGAATAACACTAAGACGATTATCACTGTTAAGGATATAAAGAAAACAAATGCATATCACTGTTAAAGGAATAAATAAAAAAATAAAAAGATCAAAACACCATTAAATAAACAAATGAAAAGAAATAATATCATTGTTAAAGAAATAAGAAAAAACAATAACACCACTGTTAAAAAAATAAATAAAATAGATGAATATCCTGGTTACAGAAATAATTAAAAAAGAAGAATCTTACTGTTGAATAAATAAACCGCAAACAATGATAAAATTAGGTTACATATTTTTAAAAAAGCTGAGAATATCAAGGGATTTAATACTAACTTTTAGACTAACCTAATATAAAAATACTAATTCCAATGAAATAAATATATTTTGTAGAACGTCAGACAAACAACAAACGAAGATGAAGAAATCTACTGCGACGAGATGAAGGGAATTATCTGAGAACAAACGTAATATGCAAAGGAATAGGAAGATAAATTAATTAGGAAACAGTTGTTGAAGAATTCTTAGACAAATAGTGGAAACTAATTGATCTAGAATATTTTAACAGGTACTTGAGGATGAAAAAATGAAATAGAAGAAATTGAGTCACAGCCGACGCAGCTAAATTATGAGAAAACACGCCTAGTCAGGTGGATAATTTGCAAATCAGCTGGAGTATTTAGCGATGCAACACGGTAAGTGAGAGAATATAATTTGCTTGTTTCTATCCGAAATAAATCTATTGCTTGTGGTGAACTATTGCTGTGGTAAAATGCCAAGGAGTTTCCCGTTAGGCACCACGAAATGACAATTATACCACTGTGCATTACAATGTCAGGGCTCAGGTTGCATCTACTCTACGGTAAAGACGAAATATAGAAGCCTGAGAAAGTAGGGTTCCATTGAATAATAGTGCCTTCGCTTAAATTTATGGAGGAATTTTCTTGAAAGAATCAAGAAACCAGTTTCGATTTTTCCAAAAACAAGTGTATACAATTTTTGTTTAAATAAAACTGTTACTTGAATCAACAAAGACAAAAGTTTTTATTTACCTCCTATTTTTTTGATCACTACAATTAATACACATATGTATGGGTGCTACATGCTTGGGTAATAAGTCGGAATAACAATATTAGGTGGCAAAATAGGAAGCGAATTTCCGTGCCATTTGCTATTTTCTTTCTGTGTATGGTGTTGTACTACTCTTTGTATTTATTACTAATTATACGATCGCATTGTGCGTTTGTGAGCAAGTTTCTTCATTCATTTCTTTCATTCATTTTTAATCCTACAGCATTATTTATGAAATTGTGAGGTAACCATGACAACAATTTAAGTTATACGATGGAGATATTTCATATAGATTTCTGAGACGTTCATTTCTAATTATAGGAAGTTGGCTCAGAGCCAAAAAAACGCTAGGCTTCAAACATGAGGATAGTCAGTTCGAATTCGTCTTAGACCCGTAATGTTTTATAATTTAACTATTGAATACATATTTGAAAGGACTGTATTAACATAACTTTGTATCCCTTACAGTTTATAAAATTGTATTTTACTTTGATTGAACGAATGAAAACGTATTTTATTAATGATTAATAAAATGTATACTGATTCAACCCCATGGATACATTTATATATTTTCACGCTACAATGTAGGCTTTAAAACGCACTTCTTTCCACTTCCATTGATGTATTTGAAAGAACCACTACAAAGCACAATTCTTCTTGAAAAGGCGTTCACAACACGTGTACAAGTTTAACTTTACAAAGTCATCCGACTGTAGAAAGAGTCGTAAAATGTTATACAGTATAAAACAACGTATATCAACGCCAAAACAACTGTCTCTTTGCCGAGGGTATTTTTTAAGGGTGTAAATCTCTAGCGGAAGCTGTATTTCATCCCTCGTAGCAAAAGGTGATGTAAAGCGAGGCAAAGCGCTTGTAAACCAATCACGACACAAGAACAACTTACCCACTCACTCAGGCCGTGTATTTGCCGCAAAAACTCAGTCATATCGGAACTTTGGTCATTTGTAATGCTGCTGCTATCTGTTGCGTTTTTGTGAAAACTCTGTTTAATGTTACACGTTTGCGAGCTTTGATTTTATCTCTGTAATTTAACCTGTGACTAATATTATGTTCTCTTTGTGTTAAAAAGAAACAGTAATCGTTTTACCGAGCGCTGTAGCATTATAAATGTCAATAGTTTATATTTTCGAATAAAATAATTTTATTAAATACAAACAAAGCAAAATTCATCTTAGTTCCAGTATGAAAATATTATTTATTATCGGGTATAGTTTCTTTACCTTATCAACTTCGGATATTATTTGTATCTCAGTGTGTGTGTGTGTGTGTGTGTGTGTGTGTGTATGTATGTGTGTGTGTGTGTGTGTGTGTGTGTGTGTGTGTGTGTGTGTGTGTGTGTGTGTGTGTGTGTGTGTGTGTGTGTGTGTGTGTGTGTGTGTGTATGTATAAACTTAAAATCTGTTTATAAAATCTTGAAGAAACTAGCGAATAGGTTGTCTTTATTTGTCAAGTTCGAAATGAAATGTATTAAAGGTGATTGGTTCTAAGCATTTGGGTTCCAAATAATATCTCTTTTTCATAAAAATCTGATGAATTTAGCAGGAGAGTCAAAAACATGTGGTATGATTTTAGGATCTATGCTAGAAAACCGATTTTCAAGTACAATCCACTGTCTATAACGTCATATCTATTTCGCCTGTAATATGGCAAATAGTAGCTTCGAGCGTTGCTATAGTAACGATCTAGGATATGGTAGGATAGTTTTGTTAAATTATTCTTTCGCGAGCTCCGCCATATCTATCGGAGGCAAACATATAGCGGTAGACAATGAATTTACTTCTTTGTTTGGTACGAAAGCAGTATTAGTTGCTACTGGGCTATATCGAACCTTTTGTGCATACGCTGGTGGTTTCAAATACACTGACTTGAATGTTTGACAATTTTTCACTCATTTACAACAAATGTAATTTCCTTCAACGCAGTTTGTGAAGCTTTAGCAGGGAAAATATACGTACACAGATTTATTATAGGGGGGGGGGAGGCGTTCGTGACTCTAATTCTGTGCGTGACAAGCTTTTAAAAAAACCCTTTTCAATTGTCTCTCGACTTTTGATTCATGTATGTTTACCTTTGCTTTGTTACGACTGAGAAACCTTTCTTAGAGTTACTTGACAAATTAGTGTTTCACTTAAGTAAGAAACCGTTTAGCAGCCTTAGTGACTTTTCTTGCAAAGTTAAAATTTGCCCTTAAACAATGCATATTTCTCTTGAATGTTTCGCTTGTATAAACAGATTTGTTATGCAAATGAACTTGTAAGTTTAGACGGTAAAATAGTAAAGAAACTGTCAAAGATATTGGCGTTTTGTACGTTACATATAATACCTTACTCAGGACATCTTACTATTTACTAAGTACATCTTTACATAATAGTATGATAAATATTATACTCCTCAGAGAGGAAAGAAATAAAATAATAGACGGTTAGTTACTCTTTAAAATTAAAACCAACCGTCCATTGAAATAATTATAAATAATCTGATTCAAGAGTATAAAGCAAAATTATAAATTTTTAGAAAAAATACTTTTTTTAAGCAAACATTTTTTTTCTTATAAAATTGAAAATATTGTAAGTATTAAATAAAATTGAAAATTTTCTTCTTGTAAACTATAGAGGCTTTATAGTTGTATTGCATTTAATACTAAATAAACATGACCGAACATACGAGGTAACTTTATTTCTGAAAATATATATGAAAAGTAATAATCTAAATGAGTGAATTATAGAACTGTTTTTTGGAAACAGGTTTAATCTAGTCGTTACGTTAAATGTTGCATGATAAACTAAAAGAGGATAGTTTGCAAATAAATATTTTTTATTTATTAGAGTCGACAAATTAATTTGGATAAGAATTTTGCTAAAAAATGATTTGAAATATATGGATAACCTAATGGTTTATACAATAAATTATTATTACCAAAAAAATCAACCATAAAAAGTTTGTAAAAAGTGAAGCAGTGCTAATTATAAATTGCAATTAAAATTAATTCGTCTAAAATTAAAAAGTTTTCAGTTTTTGTCAAATAACCTCCATAATATTTTATATAATATCCATTCACACAAACAAAAACGTCTCTATAGAGAGAATCTTTTCCGACCCAGAGATTGCGGTCGGGGCTGCAATGCTAATTGCTTTTCCTTCACAAAATGTTTGGAAGATTCTGTGCAGAATGGCAAGCGATGAAGCGCAAGTTTACTTTATTTACAAACCCAAGCGCTAATTGCTATATTTATGGATTACACCAAGTGTTTACACATCACTAAGTAAAAGTTTGTTTGTAATTTTTACAAAATATAAACAAACCAAATACGATATATTCTGTTGTACTTACAACAGTTTAATATTTGGGACCCCACCAAAACGTTTTGTTATTTCCCGTGTCCCTTAGGCCTTTCTCCAAAGTAGACTACATTTTGCAATATCTGGGACAAGTAAGGCATACAAATCTCTAACTTACTACAAATGTATGCCATAATGTAAATATTTGATAAGAAACGATGGACCCGAGTTTTTCAAAATGCCATGGTCTCTAACATTAAAGTAATCGATGAGACTGTCTTAAGTTGGTGTATTATAATTATTTGGACAAAATGACTTGAATATATTGAAGGGGATTTAACATTGTTATTAGATTATTTAGAGAAATAGAGAGAGAATGTGTTTAAAAAACAGTGAGGTCCCGTTGTAATGTAATTTAATAACCCATAGAAGCGTTACAAGCCATAAAATGACGGGACTGGATGGGATTTGCAGATTGCCTTGTGTAGCGGGGATTTATAGACCCGTAGGCAATAAAACATACTTTTAGCTTTCACAATACACAATATGTGATCAAAATAAACAGGGCATTTTCGTCTGAATTTAATTCCGAAGCAATAAACAAGATAATTTTATGGCGAATATTTCTGTTAAACCATTTCATAGCTTTATAGTTTCTTAGTGTGGGTAGCCTTTTGTGTATAAGACATCGTGTAGTCAGTATTAGCAAATAATATAGTCTTCCTTAGACATACATCTTAGCTTACACTTAATGTACAATACAGAAAATAGCATAACCTACTGATAATAAATAAAACTCTTGCAGAAACTTGTTATTATATACATGAATAAAATATAATATATTCAGAATATATAGAAAATTTCATTTTAAAAAAAGCAACATAACCACCAAGTAACCTATAAATGAAGGTTACAACATTTGAGAGGCCTTTATGAACCTCAATGTTTGACTTTTGGTAGTGTACGAGACGTTTCTTCGATGCCTCTATCCTTACGTATTCTCGTAGGAATTATTAAATAGTGACGCGTCCTGATAACCCCCCATGCATTTCCTTATAAGTTACGTCATAACAGGGTTTTTACAAAATCTCTACTTACGACTAACATCGTCAGATGACCACAACACAACAAAGGCTTTATTCGTCCGCAGGATTGAAATCACTTGGTAACATTTATGTATATCCATAGAATTAATATAACTGATCAGAATCACGATCTGATCCTAACACTGGCCTTTAAAAACCGTCCCGGACGTTTCAAAATTTGTCCTTCGTAATTAATAAATAAGGGCCATGGAGATCTAATTTTATAAAAATTCAATGACACTTTTCAATCTTAAATCAGGAAATTATTGTCACGGTGGAAAAATATTCGCGAAACTAATTGCTAGAATAAAAGGTTGCTTAAGTAAATCATTAAAATGTAAAACTACTAACTCCAATCCGAGTTGACTTTAATCCACCTGAAAATCTACAAAACATAACTCTGAGTAATCTGTAAAAAGTAAATTAGCTGAAACATTTCCATAAAAAGAAAACAATTTCCAGTAATTATGTCTAATCATAATAAAAATGTCTGGGCTTGGGGTCGTCTTTATCTCCTAATCGGTTTTTCTTTAAATATATTTTCCAGGTTTCTTTTGCCCTAAAATTATCTAACATTTAAAGAATAAAATCCGAGCTCGCTTGTTGCAAGAATGACAAATCTTGAAGAGATTTAAATATCTAAAAGTGTATGTCTGAATTTACAGGAGCATATTAATAGAAGAGTGCTAGCAACACTTGCGCCTGCTGCGGAGTTCCCCAGCCCTTGCGTTTCACCCTTTATACTAGTTTCCCCTTATCTACCTACAATCAACAACTAAATACTTAATTTGAATTTTACCTTCTGTTTTTCTACATTACTTCCTTGGTAATAAAAAGCCATTAAATAATTTGCGGATATAAAACAAATAATAAAACGCCTTTCAAATCTTGTCGTAGATTGTACACAATAAAAGTACCATAATGTAATTTTTCCCTCTACGAAACAAATTCCACGTCGCCCTAATGACTTTATATTCTCCACAACCTCCCTCCATCAACATTCAGGAATAATCCAGATATCGCGTGACTGACATCAACGCTCCTGAAATTGTATCATTGCGTGTCCTTCTGTTTTGGTTTAGGCCACCATGCTGTATATTAACATCTCACGTAGGTATTTATTAATTAAGAAATCATTAATAAGAATTCCAACAGTGTTTACGCTCTACTGATTAAATCTATTGTAGTTCCAAGTATTACACGAGCTAATTTAAGGTTTTAAAACAAATTCAGAGAGTCGTAAAGTTTTGTATGTTTTTCTATTCCTTCTATTAGCTCACATTCACCCTATTTACATCTTGTTCAAATTTTCAATCGTTTATAAGATATATTTTATTCATCTACTCAAGTTCAAATACATTTTTTTTAAACTTATAGTGTAGGACATTAGACGTTAATACAATTTAAAAAATAATAATTAATTAAATAAATTTAATCAATTAATTTTAATTTTATATGTGAGAAAAACCTTTCGCAATGGGGGCATGATGTGCAATATATTTAGTTCGACCCATTTGGCTTAAAATAAGTGATAACATATGATTTCATAAGGCAGCTGATTTTTTTATAGGTTATGTGGTAGAACAGCTGTTTTACTTAACAGCAGGTTAAGTTACTTTTTATAATCACTGTAATTATTTAATAAAAATAACTAAACAAAATCGTCTTTATTTACCTATTTGTGGTTTGCTGGGTTAATGTGTAGGACATTAGACGTTAATACAACATGTAAAAAATATTAATTCACTAAAAACATTTAATTAATTAATTTTAGTTTTACTTGGGAGAAAACCCTTTCGCAATGGGACAAGATATGCAATATATTTAGTTTGACCCATTTGGCTTAAAATAAGCGATAACATATGATTTCATAAGACAGCTGATTTTGTTATAGGTTATGTGGTAGTACAGATGTTTCAACACACAGGTTAAGTTACTTTTTATTATCACTGTAATTATTTAATAAAAGTAATTCAACAAAATCGGTCTTTCTTCACTTATTTCTCATTTTCTCAACAAATTTTGTAATAGATTGATGTTATTTTTGTATGTAATGTTAGTTTTTTCAAAATTGTGTATATGTTGGTTTAGACTAGGTAAATTTATGTTATTTTGAATATATTTTTCAAACATACTTATGTTTGAAGAAATAAGACAAATAAAATAATAGTTGTGTGCTCCCTGAGAACATTAGGCCCTTTTTATGGCGAAAGCTATAATTAAATTATTAATATAAATTATATCTATAAGCTTAGCACTTTTAAACATAGTTTTTTGTAAATAAAAAATTAAAATTATTTTAAAAAATGCCTCCCAACACTGTAATGTTTTACTTTTAATAAACAAATTTATTTTTTACATCATTTTGATACAAAACGTATTCTATTTATAGATTTTTATTTTACGGTCTCTTTGAATGAATTGCTTAATAAATTAGTTTTCAACAGGTAAATCACTCGTCGTGTTCGATACATCCTTTATGCAAGTTAGCATTACCTAGTCAAGGATATATTATTCAAGGCTCTGCTTAGTTGGGCAACTCAAAATAAATATCTGGGTAGCGTGACCAAATCGATTGTGAAAGTAACGGCGGAATGCCTACCCAGGAGGGGCACTTTGAAGTATGACATTAGGCAATGCTTCAATCATTACAAATACAAATAAACCTTCTGTTATAGCTTATGTTTAGGGTCCAATTAAATGTATTGTTCTGTAGTTTGATAACTTTCGTCCTATTCCAAAGAACTTGTCTCATGAGTGTTCAACCTAGTAAATGTTGAACTATAAATGAGCGACACGCTTGTTATGGCCTGATATTAATATTGTTGATGTTTAATAAGCTTTGAAAGGTCTTGCCTGGAGAATGGATATATTGGATTATAATTCCGTCCCTCGTCGTCCCAAGGTATCATCAATATTCCAGCCCGCGGGAGGAAGGTTGGCTGGAAATTTTAATAATATCTCTGTAGGATGAAGGTTATAGATTAACTCCGGTATGCCCTACAAAGACAACTTGTTACATTGAAAAATATATTTTTTTTGAAGTTAGATTTATATATTATATAAGACTGAAATGTGTGTGTGTGTGTGTGTGTGTGTGTGTGTGTGTGTGTGTGTGTGTGTGTGTCTGTCTGTCTGCCTGTTTGTCTATCTGTCTCTCTGTTTGTCCATCTGTCTGTATGTCTGTCTATCTGTCCGCCTGCCTGTCTGTCTGTCTGTGGTCTGTCCGTCTCTATCTGTCTGACTTTCTCTGTCTCTGTCTCTCTCTCTTCCTCTTTCTCTCTCTTTCCCCCCCCCCTCTGTGCGTGCTTGCGTGCGTGTGTATTATACTCGTATAATATATATATATATATATATATATATATATATATATATATATATATATATATATTAATTATTAATTATTATATTTAATATATTTTGAACAAAGGTTTTCCCTTCACTTCGTATTATTGTTACTGCTTGCTGTGTACAACACATAACACTACCACAGCATTAGAGATGTCGGGCAGCATAGCACTAATGAAACAGTTTCCTATTATTCACTCTTCTAGTAAGCATTAAAGTTCACACTAGACGCCATTTTCCAATATAAAGTCGTACGTAACGGAACATTACTTGCTTCTATTAGATTCCAGGACCGCCCTACATACTGTATTAACCCTTACGTGACATGATGTGCTCGTCGGAAGACTTGTTACACGTATTGCATTATATATTTACGGTGACACCTAAGTGCATTTGTAATATATATATTTAACGAGACTAAATCCCCCTACCCTCTAAACATCTGACTATCGCAGTAAAACATATTACATTACTAACACCACCTAGATAATAACAGGAATTACTGTTTGTTTATTTTCTCTTTTCCAGACGTATCCCACTATAGCGGTCTCTGAAAATGGAGTCGTAAGTTACACTTGAGTCTCATTCAAGCTCCTTCATTTATTTAATACATTTATTCTCAGTACACATTATACATTTTCATCTTATTAATACAATTAATTTATCACACATGAGACTATAAATGTCAGATTCCTTTGAATATATTAACTTACACAGGTTTGTGTTGGTTTTTTAATCATTCAGAATTACAGTCTTTAAAATATAAAACAGTAAGTTATGAAAAATGGCGTGTTTGTGTTCAGGAAGGTTTTAAATATCCATCCAATAAGCTGTTTCCTTATAAGTCTCTTACGTTTGTCTATTTACAGGGAATTCGTAGAGATCGGACGTAGATCCAGTGTCTGTCCTACAACACGGCACAATATGGCCTACTTAACACCCCCCTCAACCGTTGCGACAGCCGTCAGCTATTAATGTCTTCCTAACCTAACTTTGCGGTCTACAAATGAGCAAATTACTGAGCATGGTTGAGCAGACGTTCACAGCCACCGGAGGAATATTCGCAAGTTGGTGCAAGACAAATGCAAAATATCCTCCACGAGTTTTCACCCTCCCGCTGCTGCTTATATTTACCGCACCTAGATTGTACAATTTTGATCACAGATTACAGAAGATTGCGTGAATGAATTAATACATTGGATTAGAATGATACACGGAATTAGCTAATTAAAATCTTTTTTAAAACCATTTAATATTCTTGTGGGGTTAACCTCCGGCGTCACGCTGCTGCCTCTGAAGAGTGTGAAACCCACAACATACATATTCATTCGAAAAAAAACAATGTTGGAACTCTAACAATTTTTGAAAAATTTATATTCTATTCAATCCCTCCTGTGTATGTATATATACATACCTTTTTCAAATGTTCAATTGTTGATAATATATTTTTCATTTATCCCCACAAGTTCAAAAAAATTGTTTTCAAATCATTTAGTGGATGACCCATGATATTAAATAACTTTTCACCAAAGGGGTAAGTTATGCAATATGGTTATTGTTTTCGTATTTGGCTTAAAATAAAATGGTAACATGATTTCATAAAACAGCTAATCTTATGTTATAGGTTATGTGGTAGAACAGCTGTTTTAAATTAGACTATGTTACTTTATCTATATTATTTATATTTATTTAATAAAAAGTAACTAAAATAAAATTTTGTTTGTTGGCTTAAGCAGGCATTTACTGTAAAAAATGTTTGTCTATATTAGTTGTTTAGTTACTAAAATGTTGTTGGTTTCATGACACGAAAGTGGTTATAGATTTAGCGTGATCGGTGAAGTGCGCTTAAGTGGCAGGCAGATAAACGCGAGTGAAAACTGGTAGCGGGAGGGGATGAGTCGGCGTAGAGTTGAATACTATACTATTCACTACTTAGTATACCGCACCGTCGTTTCTCAGCGAGTATAGCCACACACATACACGCAAGTACGTCTGCGCACCTTAACGTCACCGGTCGGGCTAAACCTGACGACCTGTAACTTTATAGTTTCAATAGAATTAACCAACTTTATTTTACCATTTACGTGGCTTACGAGATAGACAAATAGATGGACAAACGTAGTCCAGGACGACAATTTGGCTAACCACGACTAAGCCGTCCATTATTTCCCTGGATATAACTCAGGAAGTGATTCTTCGGGGCCCTTAAGGTATTCAGTACACCACCAACTTCAATGATGAGCACCCCAACCTTTAATTGTAATTTGGCTTGAGTAGAAAAAACATGAAATCGATTATATTTAATGTAAACGCTCAATTAAAATTACATTTTAGTTCATGGACAAATTATAAAGCTTGACCAGAGACAAGATGTCTCCGACGAACACTTCAAGCATGGCAATCCAGGTAGCTTGATTGTAGAAATGTGTAATCACCGATAACTAGAGGCCAGAACGTGGAATATTTTACCAGACAAAGACAAACGTTTTGAAACAAATACTGTTTGGTAATAACAAAAAAGTATGAAATAAAAAACCGTTACGACCGTAAATGTCCGTCACTCTTTCAAATACATTAATTTTATCATGTGCCTGCACGCTAAGAATTAATTACAGTACGTATTTGCTGAAGCCACTACTTTCAACATTGATGAGAAATTATTAGATCTGGGGTGTGCCAAAACGGCCATTTGTCAGAAGTGACACCAATTATAAACCACTTCAAGTGAAATATACTATACAACTAGCGCTATCTAATAGCGAACGATGAAACTATTTAGGAGATTGCTATTTTAAATATGTTGCAACTTTTAAACTCTTTATTAAAACAAATTAGGAACCAAGGAATTTTTATAGTATTTTTTTAAATAATAATAAATATAAAAAATCCTAAATATCTACATGTAGAATTTAATATTTAAATTAATGAACATAAACCAATAAAATTAAATGGAAAACCTAAATGTTTAGAATAATTTGTAACAGATAAAATAATGGAAAACTGGTAGATTAGGTGATAAAACATAATGAATACATTTAAATTAGTTTTCTAAATATTTTTTATACACAGAAAGTTGGGAAAATGTAGAAAGTTCGACTTTTTATTTTTGATTCCATATAATTAACATCGCATTCTTATATATATGGAACCGTTAGTTAACATGCCCTGACTTGATCTGACTATGTGTCTAACTTTTCTATACATTTATTTCACTTTTAGTTGTTTTTAAATGACCCAATTACTGGATTTACTAAGAAAGTCTTCAAAGCATTAATTGTTTTTTGACTATATCTACACATTTCTACACATGCATTCCTGCAGCAATTGAGTTACACATATTGAGTCATGCGACTAGGCTAATACATACTGAAAAGTGGATTTAATGTGAAAATGATTTAAACATAACCCCTTTATATAGAGGAAAACTGATGATTAATTTACGAAGTCATATGTTTTAATAAGGACGCACTTATAACCTACTACGTGTAATGCATAATGGATCACGCATGACGGATCGCAGAGTTTTACTTATGAAATCCCCTTATAATTAAAAAAGAGCAAGCATTTTTAGATTAACTGATTGGTCTTAGGCAAACTTATACTCGAGCGATTATAAATTGTTAAAAATGGAAGAAGTACACATTTACACTGGGGGAGGAAACAATGCATAAATGAATCAAGGAGGCTTTGAGATAATTTACGCAATGTTACACAACCCATTCTCACAACTCCACTTCACGTTTTGGACCTGAGGTCGTTGGAAATGAGACATGTAACTAAAGAAGCATTCGGTTCTGATTATGTAGAACATTCTTTCTTTCTTTCAGTTTAAGAAAATATTTTTTGCGTAAATAATTATCCATATAATTATTTTATTCGTAACTTCACGATTTTCTTGTCGTTCACAATTTGTTTTTTCAAGTTGAAATTTTCATACATGATACGGCTACACATGTGATGAACACATTATCTCGTGGGTTGCAAAGGAGTGCATTGGAAAGGTGCCAATCCCTACCGTAGGGCTACGTAACAAACGCGTCCCTAGAAACATTTACAGCACAGCATTTATGCTGGGAGAGGAGACGCTGCATAAATGAGTCAAGGAGCTTTGAGATAATTTACGCAATGTTACACCTCTTACAACTCCATTTCACGTTTTGTACCAGCGTTCGTTGGAAGTGAGAGTGAAATGTAAGTAAAGAAAATATAGTTAAAGAAATCTTTTCTATTCTCATTATGTACAAAATTATTCTCTTTATTTCTTTCAGTTTTAGAAAATATCTTTTGCTTAAATAATTATCCATGTAATTAGTTTTTTCGAAGCTTTACAATTTGTATTCGTATACAATTTGGTTTTTCAAGTTGAAATTTTGTTCAATAAATTTTCATACATGATACGGCTACACATATGATGAAAACATATATACTCTCTCATAATTTTGCTTACGTAGGTTGCAAAAGAGTGCACTGTAAAATTGGCAATTCCTACCGTAAGGCTATTTAATAAACGCGTCCCTACAAACATTTACAGCACAGTGTGTAAAGCCGTCGCATCGCCCTATCGTCATCTTCCCCCACGTGACCTGGTTTCCGACCTTTGCAAACATGTCTATTTACTTGTAGTTAACCTGGTCGCCGCAATTGGCGCTGCTGAGTTTACTGTTTATCGCACAGCACAATACTGCTCCGTGCCCCGTATAATTCTGTAGATATTATTAATGGCTAAATAAGAGAAAATTTAAATGGTCACGCATTTACCATAAAATATAAACCTTAGTAATGAAACTTTACAGAAAGAGTGTAAGTATATTGTAAGAAACGTTGGCATAGCTGGGACCTACAAAATCAATCTGAGAATAAAGGTTTTCGAAAACGAAGATTCTCCTAAACCTTAAAAACAATTATTTAAAAATACACACGGAAAGAATGAGTAAGTAGATAAAGGGAACCTAGTATAAAGGGTGAAACGCAAGAGTTGGGGAACCTAGCAGCAGGCAGAACTGTTGCTAGCACTCTTCTATTAATATGTTCCTGTAAATTCAGACATACACTTTTAGATTTTTAAAACTCTTCTAGATTGGTCTTGCTTGCAACAAGCGAGCTTGGACAAGTAGGAAGGCGAATGTATAGGTTTACTATTTGTGTGGGAAACTTACAAACGTTTAACTCACAAGACCCTGCAACATAGTTCTCAGTCACGCCCTGCTTCGGTTGAGATTCTTTAGTTCACAATGAAAACCTTAATTGCTTTTATTAATTTTTAAGACTATAAACTAAACAAACAGGTTTTTAAGTCACAAATTTCAAGTAAGGCCTTCTTATTTCTGAAAGTTTTAATTATCAGTCGTTAATTCAGGATTTTCCAATATTATTTCATTAAATAATTTTAATGAATTATTTTAGTTTTATATGGGAGGAAAACTTTTTACAAAAGGGGGAAAGTATGCAATATAGTTATTTCGTTCCATCTGGATTAAAATAAATGATAACATATGATTTCATAAAACCACTGAATTTATTTTTAATTGTAATTAATAAATAAAAAGTAACTAGAGTAAAATTTGTCTTTCTTGATCTAAGTAGGAATTGACTTTGGAAAGTTTTTGTTTATATTATTTGTTTATAATAAAGTCGACTTTAAACACGATCACGATTTGAGTTTATTTAGTCACAGATTTCTTACGTTGACGTCGAGAAATTTGCTAAAATATTGGAAACTTTAACGCAAGTGAGCGAGAATATTTCACTGCTACAGCACTGCATCATACGTTACACAAGCCAGGTGTGAAGTGGTGACGTATAAAGAAACGGTTACATTTATCATTCGAGCGGTGACATTATGCTCGAACTCCGTGACTCGTTGTTAGCTGCAAGGCAGACGTTTCCACGGGTCTCGGGTAGAATAGATTGCGCTAGCATTGGACGACGCGCGACGGGTTAGTTTTGCTGCAAATGCTCAAGGAACACCATAAAAAAACCTTTCTTTATTAATTCATCTTCTTATAATAGCAGGCCAACTGACTGCTAAACAAATTCGAATTTATTTTTCTACTGTATATATAGGGAAAGAGGAAACTTCTACCTCGTGAGTAAGCTCTAGGTTGTGGTCCCGCCTGTGGGTAAAAAGGAAACTTGGTATAGCATTTCTGTCCATCCCAGTTGTCATGGGAACCGTCTGTTTCCTGACTGGGAAAGAGAAATGATGAGCAACAAAAACAGTTTGATATTGGCTATCAGAGTACTGTTGTAATTTTAATTCTACTATGACATTCTAACGAAAATAAAATATATAATATAAACATAATATTTGTGTAGACAGCTCCAACCCAGACGAGAGCAGCTCTAAGCCCCCCCCCCCAACAATGCAATTATTTCCCTGTATACCTAGGACCAGAGAATCTTTATACCCTTCCCTAAGTAACACCTAAATTCATCGCTACCCCTTTAGGTACCATTTTTCTTAAAATAATCCTGACATGTTTAGCTTCAACTTTCAAATCAAAACCCTGATATATTTAGCTTCGTCTTTCATTTAATATTCCTAACACATTGAGCATGGTCCTTCTATCACTGTACTGACATATTTAACCTTATCTTTCATATCATAATCCTGATTTAAGTTGGTCTTTCATATTAAAATCCTTATACATTTAGCTTCGTATCATAATCCTGACATATATAGCTTCATCACTCATATCATAATCCTGACGTAATTTAGCTTGGTTTTTTATATCACCGTCCTGACATATGTGGTTTCGTCTTTTATATCATAATCCTGACATATTTAGCTTTATCTTTCATCTCATAATCATTACATATTAAGCTAGGTGTTTTATATACCGTCCTGAAATGTTTAACCCTGTCTTTCATATCATAATCCTGACATGTTCAGCTTCGACTTTCAAATCATAATCCTGACTATTTAGCTTCGTCTATCATATCATAATAACAAATTTAGAATGGTCCTTTATATCACCGTCCTGGTATATTTAACCATGTCTTTCATATCATATTCCTGACATATTTAGCATGGTCTTTATATCACCGTTATGACATACCAACGTCGTCTTTCATATCATAATCCTGACATATTTAGCTTCGTCTTTCATATAATAATCCTAATAATTTTAGCATGGTACTTACTATCACCGTCCTGACATACTTAACCCTGTCTTTCATATCATAATACTGACATATTTTCCTTCGTCTTTCACATCATATACCTGACATATTTAGCTTAGTCTGTCATATCGTAATCCTGCCATATTAAGCTTAGTCTTTCATATCATAATCCTGACATTTTTAAGTTTTTTTTTCATATTATAATCCTGACTATTTAGCTTCGACTTTTATATCATGATCTAGACATATTTAGCTTCGTATTTCATATCATAGTCCTGACATATTTAAGTCGGTATTTCATATTATATTCCTGACATGTTTAGCTTCGACTTTCATAACTAAATCATAACATATTTAAACCTGTCTTTCATATCATAATTCTGACATATTTAGCTAGGTCTTTTATATCATAATCCTGACATATTTAGCTTTGTCTTTCATATC
Source organism: Prosapia bicincta (assembly GCA_036971475.1). Classification (NCBI taxonomy): domain Eukaryota; kingdom Metazoa; phylum Arthropoda; class Insecta; order Hemiptera; family Cercopidae; genus Prosapia; species Prosapia bicincta. Next base: position 13,345,166 of record JBAIZL010000011.1, on the reverse strand, counting down.
ATAATCGTGACATATTAAACCTTGTATTTCATGTTGTGTAATTGTCATATTTAACCTGGTCTCTTGTATTACTATCCCTACATATATTAACCTGCTCTTTTACATCACAACCTTGACATAATTAATCACTTTTTTATTTCATAATCCTACATATTTAGATTTGACCTGGTTTTGTAAATTAGATTTTATTTGGTTATTATTTTCACTAATTAAATACATATTTTTGCATTGTGCCGATTGGATTTTACCTGCAACAGACCTGACACTAAACTGAACTAAGCATTTGCAGTTTCTCTAGTAGTCATTTTCTCGTTCTACTTTTTAAATGAAAGTTTACTTACAGATTAGGTAAAACAATGTATATGACAAGGTACCTAAAAGGGTCCTGCCTTATTTTACTTACATTCACAACCCATTCATATCCTTCCCAGACGGTCACAAACATACCAACTGATCGTTTTAAACTACATCGCGGACGCACGCACACACACTCGCGCTTGTACGCGTGTTTACATTTTAGCAAAAAATCATATCGCCACACTCACATCGGGGCTGTGTTACAGGTAACATTGAGTTTGCAACCAAAAAAGAATAAAGAGTAACCTTTTAACTTAGAGATAAGAAAGTACGTGACTTGATAACAGAGTACCAGGCCGGAGGGGAACAATCTAGCTATCGTAATCTAGCGTCTGTACAGTATATTCATAGCTTTGGGTACTCATTTATTTTAACCGCTATGCAAATATTATCTTCCCTTTTTATCCACTGCCGCCTGTAAACTCCCAATTTCCGATGTATTTAATCTTCAAAGTAGATCATACCTAAATTCCTCTCTTCTACTCCTTTGCCATCTTAGAACCAATTATAATTTTATCTATTCTATGCCTTTGCCATGTTAGAATAGCCCGTAAAAGCCTATATTCCATACTTATTGCTACGTGTATCGGTGGTGTTGGAACCACCTGTAAATGTCTCTGTAAGTCAAACCTTTTAATGAGCGGTGTCGTCATTGCTGTAGCTAGTTTGTAAACAAAATCACTAATGCAAGTCTATATGGGCATTGTAAAGTTATGTTTAGTTTCCAACTGTTTCATAATTCAGGGCTGAAAACACCCCTAAACAGATGTTCACCGGTTACGAACATCAAATTGTATTATATTGGATTACGTTGGCATCGTATCCGTTCAAATTAAAAACGAAAGTTAAATATTTGACGTGTAAATAGCCTTTGTTTCTACTTGTAACTGAAAGACGCAGACAAGTAGGGAGTGCCGTGCAGCCACAGAATATGCAACAAGCAACGTTATGACACACACACACATACACAATTACAGACACCATTAGACTTTTATATAATAGTATAGATATAGTTAAGATAAACCTAGTAAAGAAAATAAATAATGACAAAAGGTAAAACTATCAGACTGAACCAGTCTGTACAGCAACATTTTAAAACCTCTTTCCATTTGATTATTTAGCCCACGTAACCAAGCCTCAGGCCTCCATGTGTGGGCAGGAAATAATGAGTAATACAATACCGAAGGCCCATTCTTTGAGTAGGCTCATTCTGTCCTCCCATGGTTAGTTTCAAACTGTAATTGAGAGAAGGGACGAAACCCACTGGATGAAGCCGGTTTTTTCATATTTAAAAAAGTAAATTACAGCGGAAACCCCTGAATTTATAAACTCACAAAAAACTGTATGAATTCATAATTTTCAGAAACGTACGTTTAATATTCACGTGTTTGTTGCAAGACCCAGGAAAATTGAGTCAGCTCGTTCACTATAGAAACGTATATAGGCCTATTTAAAACATTGGACTTGAATTGCCCGAATTTTAGCCCCAAGTATAAGCGAAATAATGCATACTTTCACGGCTGTATCTAGTCTTGCTCTAATAGTAAAACAAGTAATATAAACAATAATTTATAAAGTTAATTCCTATTTAAAGCAACAAAAAAGGATTTTATTTCTGATACGTTTTATTAAATAATTACAATTATATAAATAAAGTAAAATAACCTATAGGTTTAAACAGAGCATAAAATCAGCCGTTTGATGAAATATTTGTTATAACTTATTTTAAGCCATAATAGGACGTAGTATCTATATTGCATACCTTGCCCCTTTTGTAAAACGTTTTCTTTCATATAAAACTAAAATTATTTCATTATTCAATTCAATAAATGAATTAATATTTGAAATAAACTGTATTAACATAAAGTGTCCTTAACTAAAAGTTTAAAAACTGTATTTGATTTTGAGTAGATGAATAAAAAGTATTTTATTAATGTCTGAAAATATGAATAAGATAACATTGAATCAATTTCATTTTCACATGAAGTCCTCGGGGAAGTACTTGAAGTTTTCATTCAAATTGAAAGATTTATTTAAAATTATAGAAAAATTGGTTAAATTTGTTTTCAAAGTAATTTCACATGTGTGTTTACAAGTATCTTATTTAAAGGTTTACCGTAATTTCTATAAAACAAATGTCCAAAGTTCCGATATGAACATTACACCACAATAAGGGCGTGACATTTAGCTGGAATAGCCTAAACTGGAATTCCATATATTTCTTAAGCATATTCCTTACTTCTAAAGAATCCGTTACGTTTGGCACCCTACTGCTGTGCATCACTCTATAAATAAATTTCTGGATACGTCCCTGGATCCGACCATAATCTATACCAATTGTGTTTATTGGATCCTTCTCAGAAAATAAATATTAAATATATATTTCCATTACAAGCGATTTCGAATCCTCGCGGAATTTAAACATTACATTTTGTATAGATAAAGGACGCTTCATCCTACTTTATTTTACTCTGTTTTAAATATTTCTACAATCGGGGTCCCACACACAACTTTACAGGGTTCCCCTTTGATGTCCCCTACATACAGTCTACATTTACTTCACACAATGGCATTACTTCACCGTAGGAGATCTGTTGAAGCTTAGTATTGCTGTGCATCCCTCTAGAATAAATTTCTGGATACGTCCCTGGATCCGACCATAATCTATACCAATTGTGTTTATTGGATATTTCTCAGAAAATAAATATTAAATATATATTTCCATTACAAGCGATTTCGAATCCTCGCGGAATTTAAACATTACATTTTGTATAGATAAAGGACGCTTCATCCTACTTTATTTTACTCTGTTTTAAATATTTCTACAATCGGGGTCCCACACACAACTTTACAGGGTTCCCCTTTGATGTCCCCTACATACAGTCTACATTTACTTCACACAATGGCATTACTTCACCGTAGGAGATCTGTTGAAGCTTAGTATTGCTGTGCATCCCTCTAGAATAAATTTCTGGATATGTCCCTAGACGCGACCATAATCTATACCAATTGTGTTTATTGGATCCTTCTCAGAAAATAAATATTAAATATATATTTCCATTACAAGCGACTTCGAATCCTCGCGGAATTTAAACATTACATTTTGTATAGATAAAGGACGCTTCATCCTACTTTATTTTACTCTGTTTTAAATATTTCTACAATCGGGGTCCCACACACAACTTTACAGGGTTCCCCTTTGGTGTCCCCTACATACAGTCTACATTTACTTCACACAATGGCATTACTGAACTGTAGGAGATCTGTTGAAGCTTAGTATTGCTGTGCATCCCTCTAGAATAAATTTCTGGATATGTCCCTAGACGCGACCATAATCTATACCAATTGGGCTTATTGGATCCTTCTCAGAAAATAAATATTAAATATATATTTCCATTACAAGCGATTTCGAATCCTCGCGGAATTTAAACATTACATTTTGTATAGATAAAGGACGCTTCATCCTACTTTATTTTACTCTGTTTTAAATATTTCTACAATCGGGGTCCCACACACAACTTTACAGGGTTCCCCTTTGATGTCCCCTACATACAGTCTACATTTACTTCACACAATGGCATTACTTCACTGTAGGAGATCTGTTGAAGCTTAGTATTGCTGTGCATCCCTCTAGAATAAATTTCTGGATATGTCCCTAGACGCGACCATAATCTATACCAATTGTGTTTATTGGATATTTCTCAGAAAATAAATATTAAATATATATTTCCATTACAAGCGATTTCGAATCCTCGCGGAATTTAAACATTACATTTTGTATAGATAAAGGACGCTTCATCCTACTTTATTTTACTCTGTTTTAAATATTTCTACAATCGGGGTCCCACACACAACTTTACAGGGTTCCCCTTTGATGTCCCCTACATACAGTCTACATTTACTTCACACAATGGAATTACTTCACCGTAGGAGATCTGTTGAAGCTTAGTATTGCTGTGCATCCCTCTAGAATAAATTTCTGGATATGTCCCTAGACGCGACCATAATCTATACCAATTGTGTTTATTGGATCCTTCTCAGAAAATAAATATTAAATATATATTTCCATTACAAGCGACTTCGAATCCTCGCGGAATTTAAACATTACATTTTGTATAGATAAAGGACGCTTCATCCTACTTTATTTTACTCTGTTTTAAATATTTCTACAATCGGGGTCCCACACACAACTTTACAGGGTTCCCCTTTGGTGTCCCCTACATACAGTCTACATTTACTTCACACAATGGCATTACTTCACTGTAGGAGATCTGTTGAAGCTTAGTATTGCTGTGCATCCCTCTAGAATAAATTTCTGGATATGTCCCTAGACGCGACCATAATCTATACCAATTGGGCTTATTGGATCCTTCTCAGAAAATAAATATTAAATATATATTTCCATTACAAGCGATTTCGAATCCTCGCGGAATTTAAACATTACATTTTTTATAGATAAAGGACGCTTCATCCTACTTTATTTTACTCTGTTTTAAATATTTCTACAATCGGGGTCCCACACACAACTTTACAGGGTTCCCCTTTGTGCTCCCCTACATACAGTCTACATTTACTTCACACAATGGCATTACTTCACTGTAGGAGATCTGTTGAAGCTTAGTATTGCTGTGCATCCCTCTAGAATAAATTTCTGGATATGTCCCTAGACGCGACCATAATCTATACCAATTGGGCTTATTGGATCCTTCTCAGAAAATAAATATTAAATATATATTTCCATTACAAGCGATTTCGAATCCTCGCGGAATTTAAACATTACATTTTGTATAGATAAAGGACGCTTCATCCTACTTTATTTTACTCTGTTTTAAATATTTCTACAATCGGGGTCCCACACACAACTTTACAGGGTTCCCCTTTGTGCTCCCCTACATACAGTCTACATTTACTTCACACAATGGCATTACTTCACTGTAGGAGATCTGTTGAAGCTTAGTATTGCTGTGCATCCCTCTAGAATAAATTTCTGGATATGTCCCTAGACGCGACCATAATCTATACCAATTGGGTTTATTGGATCCTTCTCAGAAAATAAATATTAAATATATATTTCCATTACAAGCGATTTCGAAACTTCTAAGCTTTAGTTTATATAAAAAGGGAAACTTCTAATCTGTTTATAAAATCCTGAAGAAACTAGCGAATAGGTTGTCTTTATTTCTCAAGTTCGAAATGAAATGTATTAAAGGTGATTGGTTCTAAGCATTTGGGTTCCAAATAACATCTCTTTTTCATAAAAATCTGATGAATATAGCAGGAGAGTCAAAAATATGTGGTATGATTTTAGGATCTATGGTAGAAAACCGATTTTCAAGTACAATCCCCTGTCTATAACTTTATATCTATTTCGCCTGTATTATGGAAAATAGTAGCTTCGAGCGTTGCTGTAGTAACGATCTAGGATATGGTAGGATAGTTTTGTTAAAATATTCTTTCTCGAACCCCGCCATATCTATCGAAGCCAAACATATAGCGGTAGACAATGAATTTACTTCTTTGTTTGGTACGAAAGGAGTATTAGTTGCTACTGGGCTATATCGAAGATTTTGTGCATACGCTGGTGGTTTCAAATACACTGACTTGAATATTTGACAATTTTTCACTCATTTACAACAAATGTAATTTCCTTCAACGCAGTTTGTGAGGCTTTAGCAGGGACAATATACGTACACAGCTTTATTATAGGGGGGGGGGGGGGGCGTTCGTGACTCTAATTCTGTACGTGACAAGCTTTTAAAAAAACCCTTTTCAATTGTCTCTCGTCTTTTGATTCATGTTTGTTTACCTTTGGTTTGTTACGGCTGAGAAACCTTTGTTTACGGCTGGTTTGTGTGTGTGTGTGTGTGTGTGTGTGTGTGTGTGTGTGTGTGTGTGTGTGTGTGTGTGTGTGTGTGTGTATGTGTGTGTGTATGTGTGTATGTGTTTGTGAGAACCCCCTAGTATTTCAGCCCCTAGTATCCCCACAATGCAAGCAACAATGCAGACGTAGGTAGACGCTTTCCTTTCTGCAGAGCAGTATATAAACCCTACCACACTGATCACTAACGCTTGCCCACATAGAAAGCAATGATGCCTAATTGATTAATAAACGGCAAAACGTATACAAACCCTACAACCTGAAGGTACTTCAATGCAGATTTGATTTTGTTTTCTGTGGGCTACAATCAACAACTAAATACTTAATTTTCAATTTTACCCTCTGTTTTTCTTCATTACTTCCTTGGTAATAAAAAGCCATTAAATAATTTGCGGTTATAAAACAAACAATAAAACGCCTTTCAAATCTTGTCGCAGATTGTACACAATAAAAGTACTATAATGTAATTTTTCCCTCTACCATTTACCATAAAATATAAACCTTAGTAATGAAACTTTCCAGAAAAGGTGTGTAAGTATATTGTAAGAAACATTTGCGTAGCTGGGACCTACACAATCAATCTGAGAATAAAGGTTTTTGAAAACGAAGATTCTCCTAAACCTTAAAAAAATATTATTTAAAAATACACACGGAAAGAATGAGTAAGTAGATAAGGGGATCCTAGTATAAAGGGTGAAACGCAAGGCTTGGGGAACCTAGCAGCAGGCAGAACTGTTGCTAGCACTCTTCTATTAATATGTTCCAGTAAATTCAGACATACACTTTTAGATATTTAATCTCTTCTAGATTTGTGTTTCTTGCAACAAATGAGCTTGGAGAAGTGGGAAGGACTTTTCACAAAAGGAGGAAGGTGTGCAATATAGTTGTTTCGTCCCATTTGGATTAAAATAAGTGATAAAATATGATTTCGTAAAACAGCAGATTTTATGTTATGGTAGAAAGCTCTTTTAACGAACAGATTAATACTTTATTTACGTTAATTATAATTATTTAATAAAAAGTAACTAGAGTAAAATTTTTCTTTCTTGATCTACGTAGAAATTGACTTTTAAATGTTTTTGTTTTATATTATTTATTCATAATAAAGTCGACTTAAAACACGATCACGATTTGAGTTTATTTAGTCACAGATTTTCGTACGGTGAAGCCGAGAAACTTGCTAAAATATTGAAAACTTTACCGCAAGTGAGCAAGAATATTTAAGTGCTACAGCACTGCATCATATGTTACACAAGCCAGGTGTAAAGTGGTGACGTATAAAGAAACGGTTCCATTTATCCTTCGAGCTGTGACATTATGCTCGAACTCCGCGACTCGTTGTAAGCTGCTAGTCAGACGTTTCCAAGGGTCTCGGGTAAAATAGATTGCGCAAGCATTGCACGACGGGTTAGTTTATTTTGTTGCAAATGTTCAAGGAACACTATAAGAAAACCTTTCTTTATTAATTTATGTTCTTATAACAGCAGGCCAACTAATTGCTAAGCAAATTCGATGCTTTAGAATAAATTCGAATTTATTTTTATACTGTATATGTAGGTAAAGTGGAGTAGGTTCAACTCGTGAGTAAGCGCTAGGTTGTGGCCCCACCTGTAGGTGAGAAGGGAAAGCATTTCTATCCAGCCCGGTTGTCATGGGAACCGTCCGTCTCCTGACTGGGCGAGAGAAATGATGAGCAACACACCCACTTTGATATTGGCTAGCAGAGTACTCTTGTAATTTTAATTCTACTATAACATTATAACGAAAATAAAATGTATAATATAAACATAATATTTGTGTAGACAGCTCCAACCCAGACGAGAGCAGCTCTAACCCCCCCTCCCAATGCAATTATTTCCCTGTATTCCTTGTACCAGGGATACTTTATACCCTTTCCAAGGTTCCACCTAGATCCTTCGCTACCCATTTAGTTACCATTTTTTTTAAAGACCAAACAGACAAATTTTAATGAGCATGAAACGTGATAGAATTAGGATCATACATTAGGATTGCGTGTTTACTTTAGGATTGCAATCATAAACACGTGATCACAATCTTCAATCATTTTTAAACACACACAAATGCATGCGCGCGCCCACAACCACAAATATACGGAAACAGATTATACATTTAGGTTAGTGTTTGGGGTTTAATATTCAATAAAATAATGAGTACATTCAGCAACAGTTATGAAAGTGTTTTATTCTGCCCCTGTGTACAGCCGTATTACTTCCCAACCCTTCTCCCTCATTTATCAGAGAATCCATTACAGCCTTGCAATCCTTGGATTGGTCCCTCTTCAGTTAACAAGTCACGTGAGTCCTTATCTAGGGGCAAACGCAACTCTGGTTTGGAATTCAACCAATGCCAAAATCATGTGTACAGAAGTTTAATGTATGCGAAAAGAAGTTTAAACTTTTATATTTGGGGAAATAAAACTATTTATAATCATTAAAGGAACTGTATTTTCCATTTTTATAAATGAATAATACTTATTATGTTATATTATAAATGATATATATAATCATTCATGGTCTTTCATATCAGATAGTGACATATTTAGCTTCGTCTTTCATATCATTAACCTGACATATTTAGCTTCGTCTTTTCATATCATTAACCTGACATATTTAGCTTCGTCTTTTCATATCATAATCCTGACATATTTAGCTTCGTCTCTTATTTCAACGTCCTGGCATATGTAACCTTATCTTTCATATCATAATCCTGACATGGTTAGCTCTGTCTTTCATATCATAATCCTGACATATTTAGATTCGACTTTCATATCATAATCCTGACATATTTAGCTTCGTCTTTTCATATCATAATCCTGAAATATTTAGCTTGGTCTCTTATTTCAAGGTCATGGCATATGTAACCTTATCTTTCATATCATAATCCTAACATGGTTAGCTCTGTCTTTCATATCGTAATCCTGACATATTTTTTCGACTTTCATAACATAATCCTGACATATTTAGCTTCGTCTTTTCGTATCAAATGCCTGACATATTTAGCTTGGTCTCTTATTTCAACGTCCTGGCATATGTAACCTTATCTTTCATATCATAATCCTGACATATTTAGCTTAGTCTTTTCATATCATAATCCATACATATTTACCTTGGTCTCTTATTTCAAGGTCCTGGAATATGTAACCTTATCTTTCATATCATAATCCTGACATGGTTAGCTCTGTCTTTCATATCGTAATCCTTACATATTTAGCTTCGTCATTCATATCCTAATCCTGATATATTTAGCTTGGGCTCTTATTTCAACGTCCTGGCATATGTAACCTTATCTTTCATATCCTAATCCTGGCAGGGTTAGCTCTGTATTTCATATCGTAATCCTGACATATTAAGATTCGACTTTCATATCATAATCCTTACATATTTAGCTTCGTCATTCATATCCTAATCCTGATATACTTAGCTTGGTATTTATATCACCGTCCTGACATATATAACCCTCCCTTTCATATCATAATCCTGACATATTTAGTTCCGTCTTTCATATCGTAATCCTGACATATTAAGATTCGACTTTCATATCATAATCCTTACATATTTAGCTTCGTCATTCATATCCTAATCCTGATATACTTAGCTTGGTATTTATATCACCGTCCTGACATATATAACCCTCCCTTTCATATCATAATCCTGACATATTTAGTTCCGTCTTTCATATCGTAATCCTGACATATTAAGATTCGACTTTCATATCATAATCCTTACATATTTAGCTTCGTCATTCATATCCTAATCCTGATATACTTAGCTTGGTATTTATATCACCGTCCTGACATATATAACCCTCCCTTTCATATCATAATCCTGACATATTTAGTTCCGTCTTTCATATCGTAATCCTGACATATTAAGATTCGACTTTCATATCATAATCCTTACATATTTAGCTTCGTCATTCATATCCTAATCCTGATATACTTAGCTTGGTATTTATATCACCGTCCTGACATATATAACCCTCCCTTTCATATCATAATCCTGACATATTTAGTTCCGTCTTTCATATCGTAATCCTGACATATTAAGATTCGACTTTCATATCATAATCCTTACATATTTAGCTTCGTCATTCATATCCTAATCCTGATATACTTAGCTTGGTATTTATATCACCGTCCTGACATATATAACCCTCCCTTTCATATCATAATCCTGACATATTTAGTTCCGTCTTTCATATCGTAATCCTGACATATTAAGATTCGACTTTCATATCATAATCCTTACATATTTAGCTTCGTCATTCATATCCTAATCCTGATATACTTAGCTTGGTATTTATATCACCGTCCTGACATATATAACCCTCCCTTTCATATCATAATCCTGACATATTTAGTTCCGTCTTTCATATCGTAATCCTGACATATTAAGATTCGACTTTCATATCATAATCCTTACATATTTAGCTTCGTCATTCATATCCTAATCCTGATATACTTAGCTTGGTATTTATATCACCGTCCTGACATATATAACCCTCCCTTTCATATCATAATCCTGACATATTTAGTTCCGTCTTTCATATCATAATCCTGACATATTTAGTTCCGTCTTTCATATCGTAATCCTGACATATTAAGATTCGACTTTCATATCATAATCCTTACATATTTAGCTTCGTCATTCATATCCTAATCCTGATATACTTAGCTTGGTATTTATATCACCGTCCTGACATATATAACCCTCCCTTTCATATCATAATCCTGACATATTTAGTTCCGTCTTTCATATCATAATCTTGACATATTTAGCTAGGTCTTTTATATCACTGTCCTGACATAATTAACTCTGGATTTCATATCATAATTCTGACATATTAAAGTTGGTCTTTCATATTATAATCCTGACATGTTTAGCTTCGACTTTCATATCATGATCCTGACATATTTAGCTTCATATTTCATGTCATAATCCTAACATATTTAGTTTCGTCTATCGTATCATAAGCCTGCCAAATTTAGCTTGGTTTTTTATATCACCGTATTGACATATTTAACCTTCTCTTTTATATCTTAATCCTGAGATATTTAGCCCTGGCTTTCATATCATAATAATGACATAATTAACTTGGGCTTTTATATCTTAATCCTGACATATTTAAACCTGTCTTTTAAATCGTAATTATGACATATTTAGCTTGATTTTTAAGTCAATTCTGACATATTAAAATGTGTCTTTATATTCTAATCATGAAAAATTTAACCCTGGTGTTCATGTTATATGATATTGTCATATAACGTAGTCTCTTTTATCTCTATCAAGACATAATTCAGCCTGGTTTTTTACATTATAATCGTTATATAATCAAACCTGTCTTATATTATTATATATAATAATCCTACATATATTTATTTAATTTTTTTTAAAATTAGTTTTCATTTGATTATTATTTTCACTAATGTATAACATATTTTAGCATAGTGCCTATTGGATTTTACCTCCAACAGACCTGACACTATAGTGAGCTAGTGAGCATTTGCAGTTTCTCAAGTAATAATTCCCTTATTTTGCCTTTTAAATGAAGGTTTAATTACAGATTAATTATTAAACAATAAAGGTATAAGAGCCAAATCGGTCTTGCCTTACTTTACTTACATTCACAACCCTTTCTTATCCTTCCCATACGGTAACAAACATACCAACTGATTGCTTTAATCCACATCACGCACGCACATACACGCCCGCGCTTGTTCGCGTGTTTACATTGAGCAGAATATCCCATGTATCGCCACACTCACATCGGCGCTTCGTTACAGGTAACATTGAGTTTGAAACTAAATAACAGTAGCCTTTAACCTTAGAGATAAGAAAGTACGAGACTTGATAACAGAGTAGCAGGCCGGAGGGGAACAATCTAGCTATCGTCCGTACATCCGGCGTCTGTACAGTATAGTCATAGCTTTGGGTACTCATTTATTTTAATCGCTATGCAAATATTATCTTCCCTTTTTATCCACTGCCGCCTGTAAACTCCCAATTTCCACTGGATTTAATCTTCAAAGTATATCATACTTAAATTCCTCTCTTCTTTGCCTTTGCAATTTTAGAACGAAGTATTAATAAATATTGTTTACGCCTTTTCCATGTTAGAGATGTAAATTCATCTATTCTATACCTTCTGTCATCTTAGAACCACATATAAATGCCTCTACGCTACACCTTTACCATGTTAGAGATGTAAATTCATCTATTCTACACCTTCTGTCATCTTAGAACCCCATATAAATGCCTCTACGCTACACCTTTGCCATGTTACAGATGTAAATTCATCTATTCTACACCATTGCCATGTTAGAATATCTTTTAAAAGCATATATTCTATATCTATTACAACCTGCATCGGTAGTGTTTGAACCACGTCTAAATGCCTCTGTAAGTCAAACCTTTTAATGAACGGTGACGTCATTGTTGTAGCTAGTTTGTAAACAAAATCACTAACGCAAGTCTATATGGGCATTGTGAAGTTATGTTTAGTTTCCAAATGTAACATAATTCAGGGCTGAAAACACCCCTAAACAGATGTTCACCGGCTACGAACATCAAATTGTATTATATTCGATTAAGTTGGCATCGTATCCGTTCAAATTAAAAACAAAAGTTAAACATTTGACGTGTAAATAGCCTTTGTTTCTACGTGTAGATGAAAGTCGCAGACAAGTAGAGACTGTCCTGCAGTCACAAAACATGCAACAAGCAACGCTCTCACCATGACAAAGTCGTCACTATTCAGTTACTGTACTTGCAACGCCTCTAAAATTACTTACACCTTCTCTTAGGTGAGGTTTGGTGTGCATTGTTTTTCACCGTACAAATGCGCCGTTAGTTCTAGCTTTCAATAATTTAACTTGTCCTTTTTTTTAATGAGAAACGTTTACAATGTGATAGCGCTATAAGTAGGATTAAAGCTAACTCATTGGTGGTTCGTGGGCAGGTTGCTCGTTTGCACAACGCCCAAGCCAGAGATCAATAGCAAAAAAATAATATTTATTATGTAAGGAATATGTATATTGTTAAGAGGGATTGATTATTCATCATATAACATGATCTATCATTATAAATAATAATACGTCAAAACCCAAGCGACCGTGTGACCTTTCGCTCAGTCTCAGACGGTCTCTTTCAGCCTGGTTGCAGGAAAACCTGCAAAACTCATTGACGTCAATCCTAATGGAAAAAAGGCATTGCAAGGTCCAGACAGACTATAACAGTTAGGCAGCGTTGTAAGGCTCTTTAGGTTGCAGATGGGCTGCAACCTCTGGAGTGTTCGGTTAAAATCGGCTACGTCCGAAGAAAAGACGCACTGCTCCGAGTTTGATGATATTCATCGTTAAGAATGAATATAATATGGTTTGTTAATAAATAAACCCATGACTCGAGACTCGGTGTCTTAAATAAAATAAAAAATGCCAATATATTTTCTACAATAGAATAGATCACAAAGTATTAAGCAGTATCTTTCTATTTCCAATTCAATTTTCTACAATTAATATTTGTGTCATTTTGAAATTATTATACTGCAATAATGTTATTGGGGGGGGGGGACGAAAACCATCACCAACAGTTTATTACAGAGCTCTTGCATTTCGTTTTGATTTGGACAAATAACTCAGAAATAGCAACCTTAGGTTTAGAGGGGGCAAATTGGGCTATTACTGAAACCCAAAAGCTTGTTTTGGCCGCCCTGCCTACGCCATGGATCATTGTGCATTCATTTAGCGATTAATAAAACGTTAATTTCTCTGTACAACATTTAGAAACGTATATAATTATTCAGTTAATCAACGCTCAAGTTAGACTTTGAATGCTACAGCCTCAAATATAAGCTAACCTTTGGCTAAACGTTATAAACGTAAAGTTTCGGAAGGTTATACTTCTTGTGTTATTATTCAGGAACCAATATTCTGTAGTTTGTATTTAAGTAGAGCTACATAGTTTGTAATCTAGGTTTAAATTGTATTAATTTATTTAATAAGTGGATATTAAACATTAGATAGATTTCTTATAAGGTTTAGGCAAACAGGTATAATTGCTGAGACATGGGTATATACTATTAAGGGTGATTACAGGCACATTTACTATCAGGTGACTAAGTCAAGTATATAATGGAGTGTAGAAAATTGAGTGTTAAAGGAGTTTTCAAAGCCAGTGGGTCGGAGCCCTGATGGAATTTCTAAATACAAATAGGCATATGTGTTATCCAAGAACCCTAAGAATTTCCCAGGTTAACACACACACACACACACACACACACACACACACACACTATTACAGACACCATTATACTCTTATATAATAGTATAGATAAGGATAAGATAAACAATTAAATAAAAAACAAAACCTAAGAAAGAAAATAAATAATGACAAAAGGTAAAACTATCAGACTGAACCTTTCTGATCTTTGTCGTTCATATCATTATCCTGACATAATTAAGTTTGTTTTTCATATTATAATCCAGACTATTTAGCTTCGACTTTCATATTATAATCCTGACATGTTTAGCTTCAACTTTCGTATCCTAATCCTGACATATTTAGCTTCGTATATCATGTCATAATCCTAAAATATTTAACTTGGTCTTTTATATCATGGTCTTGATATTTTTAACCCTGTCTTTTATATCATTATCCTGACTTGTTTAGCTTCGACCTTAATATCATAAAACTGACATATTTAGGTTGGTCTTTCATATATCATAATCCTGACATTTTTAGCTTCGACTAACATATCATAGTCCTTACATATTTAGCTTCGTCTATCATATCACAAGCCCGACATATGTAACCCTGTCTTTTATATCTTAATCCTGAGATATTTAGCCCTGGCTTTCATATCATAATAATGACATAATAGACTTGGGCTTTTATATGACCATCCTGACATATGTAACCCTGTCTTTTATATCTTAATCCTGACATATTTAACCCTGTCTATTAAATCATAATTATGACATATTTAGCTTCAATTTTCTACAATCAATATTTTTGTCATTTTGAAATTATTATACTGCAATAATGTTATTTGGGGGGGGGGGGGGGGGGACGAAAACCATCACTAACCGTTTATTACAGAGCGTTTGCATTTCGTTTGATTTGGACAAATAACTCAGAAATAGCGACCTTAGAATTAGAGGGGGCAAATTGGGCTATTACTCAAACCCAAAAGCTTGTTTTGGCCGCCCTGCCTACGCCATGAATCATTGTTTGCAATCATTTAGCATTTTATGAAACGTTAATTTCTTTGTACAACATTTAGAAACGTATATATTTATTCAGTTAATCAACGCTCAAGTTAGACTTTGAATGCTACAGCCCCAAATATAAGCTTACCTTTGGCTAAACGTTATAAACGCAACGTTTCGGAAGGTTATACTTCTTGTGTTATTATTCAGGAACCAATATTTTGTAGTTTTTATTTAAGTAGAGCTACATAGTTTGTAAACTAGGTTTAAATTGTATTAATTTATTTAATAAGTGGATATTAACTTTAGATAGAGTTCTTATAAGGTTTAGGCAAACAGGTGAAATTGCTGAGGCATGGGTATATACTATTAAGGGTGATTACAAACATATTTACTATCAGGTGATTAAGCCAAGTATATAATGGAGTGTAGAAAATTGAGCGTTAAAGGATTTTTCAAGGCCAGTTGGTCGGAGCCCTGATGGAATTTCTAAATACAAACATTTCCCTGGTTAACACACACACTCACACACACACACACACACACACACACACACACACACACACACACACACACACACACACACACACACACACACACACACACACACACACACACACACACACACACACACACACACACACACACACACACTCACACACACACACACACACACACACACACACACACACTCACACACACACACACACACACACACACACACACACACACACACACACACACACACACACACACACTCACACACACACACACACACACACACACACACACACACACACACACACACACACAATTACAGACACCATTAGATTTTTATATAATAGTATACATATAGATAAGATAAACCTAGTAAAGAAAATAAATAATGACAAAAGGTAAAACTATCAGACTGAACCTTTCTGAACAGCAACATTGTAAAACCTCTTTCCAGGTGATTATTTAACCCACGTAACCAAACTCTAGGCTTCAATGTGTGTGCAGGAAATAATGAGTAATACAATACCGAAGGGTTACTTTGAGCAGGCCCATTCTGTCCTCCCATGTTTAATTTCAAACTGTAGTTAAGGGACGGGTCAAGACCAACTAGATGAAGCCGGATTTTTTTTCAAAACCCTTTTGATATTTACAAAAGTAAATTACAGCGGAAACCCTCTGAATTTATAAACTCGCAAGAAACTTTTTCCATTCTATAATTTTCTGAAAAAATGAGCACCAAATTATTCTTCACATCACTCTTTAAAGTAGCTACAATAACTTATAGCTAGAAAGTATTCGGTTTGCATGGATTTAGCAAAAACAAACAACAGAACTTACGTAAGGCAATAACGTGCGTCTCATCGTCACGTGTTTGTTGCAAGACTGAGGAAAATGGAGGCAGCTCCTTCACTATAGAAAAGTATATAGGCCTATTGGGCTTAAATTGCCCGAATTTCTAGACAGTTAATAAACGATAAAGTGGAACTTTGAATGCTACAGCCCCAAATATAAGCTAATTACTGCATACTTTCACCGCTGTATCTAGTCTTGCTCTAATAGTAAATCAAGTAATATAAACAATAATTTATAAAGTTAATTCCCACTTAAATCTACAAAAAAGGTTTTATTTCTGATACGTTTTATTAAATAATTACAATTAATATAAATAAAGTAACTTAACCTATAAGTTTAACATGCTGTCCTACCACATAAGCTATAATAAAAAACAGCTGTTTAATGAAATTATATGTTTAGTCAAAATGGAACGGAGTAACTATATTGCATTCCTTGCCCCTTTTGTAAAACGTTTTCTTTCATATAAAACTAAAATTGTTTCATTATTCAATTTATTAATGAATTATTATTTGAAAAAAACTGTATTAACAACCCGTGTCCTCCACTATAAGTATTAAAAAATGTATTTGAGCTTGATTGGATGAATAAAAAGTATTTTATTAATGTCTGAATATATGTACTAGATAAGGAAATTGGGAACTAGTACGCCTTTGTTTTCATCTGTGTAACATATTGGCATTTCACAGTAACTAAAAACATTTCTTGACCATTGATAACAGATCTTATGACCAGAGTTTGGGAAACCGGTCACATACGTAGATTTAACACGTTGCTTAACCCCCAACGTGTCCGTGGTAGGATACATGTAAAACCTTTTAAAATATTGCCCAACTTTATAAACAACTTGAAGAAACTGACATTCTTAAAAAAATTAAATTAATAAAACCTCTTAACCACAATGAAACTTTTTATTTACACCCTTATGCACATTTCAACCATACAACAATTATCTTCAAAGGAGAGTTATTTTTGTACAATTTCGTCTGAAGATGACTTTGTGACCAGAAGTTTATTTGTGTGGTTAACAGGTCCCATTTATTTAAATTATAAAACTGTATTTTTGTAGTTTAAACCTATTAAATTATGATTAACATACATTATTTTGTTTCAACAAATTATATTTGTGTGATAAAACTAGACAGAATATATATTACACTATAAGACAAGAAATATATAATATATAATTAAATAATGACATACCATGAAGATAGCTTGGAGATACAGGCTATAAATCAACTTTGGACTATACTCAAGGAAGGTCGGGTGGCTAGCGCTGCGCTTCAATCATTACTGCTCCATTGCTCACGGTTCGCATTTTCACTGCTTGAGAAAGCCCACATTTCTTTTCAACTGGAAACTGAAAAATTACACATAAATTTAAAACATCATAATATGTTATCACTTTATACCAATGTTTTTGCTTCAACATTTAGTTATGGCAGAATAGCTTTGCTTCCCACTGTATCTACGGACAAAATGTAGAAGTACTTTATAATTTAGTAAACTATTACCACGCTAAACTAGATATTAAATAATGCATATGCTTAAGGCTAAAGTAACCTTATCAATAACATTCCCATCATTGCAATATCTGGTGGACATACAAGACTAAATACACGTTAAATATAGGTAAACTTTGTAAGCTGGCACGTGAGGGCTGAGGGCCTCGATGTGAGACCTCCGCTGACTTATAGCGCCAACTCATTATTTTGTTACTTATAAATACATTTTAATGTTTTGTATATATAACATAAAATTACCAAGAGAGTACAATTTCACTAAAAGTACTGCTTTGAGCTTCTTTTTCAATTTTTTTTAAGGCATCGTCCCTGATTAAATAAATTAACTTAAATCTGAATTACTAATAATGTAGCAAACAAAAAGTTAAAGAACTTCTCGGCACTGTTTGTATTCGTAAATTGCAAACATAGTTCAATTTCAGTAAAAGTACCGTTTTAAGCTTCTATTTTATTTTCTACCGAACATTACACGCGCATAAACTGCACCGACTCTTTTCCTCCAAGGACCTGCTGACAGATTTTAAATTGATTTATCACCCACGAGGAAAGTTTCATTCACACCTGCTTCAAAACATGCATTTCGAAATGTTAATTTTAAAATTAAGTTTTCAATATTTACGATCGAAGTTTGCATAAGCGTGTTTTGAATTAGGATTAGAAAAATTGCTAACGTTGAGGTGGATATCAAATCAAAAAGAAATATTCAACTCCCACAGATTTATACCTTATATCCTTCCAACCCGTAAGACACGTCTCTATTGTTCTTTGTTTTCGTCTCATCATTATTGCCTTATTGTGCAATATCTTGAATATTCACTACTCTATCATTAATTACCAAATTTAAAAAGAAATAAGCTATCTTCGTATACCATAGTCCACACCATGGTTTAATGTTTCCCTAATCCCAACCTCTTTATGTCGATTCCTTCGCCTCGAATTGCATCTGTCCTTTCCTGTTCTTTACGCTTGAGGTACGCAACCCTAAACGCTAACAGAGGTTATAATAATAACATAATAATTCGTTGTTGAACTAAAGAAGGATTAGTCGTAAAAACAACCATTGAAGGAATGTAAACCAAAACAAATTTACTTTTACAAATTTTACAAGGGCACAGTTTACCTCATACGTCCAGAATATGTAACATTCCTCCGAGCACTTACTCAGACGGAAAAGAGACAAATGTACTTTTGGATCAGGTGTGAAAGAAACTTTCCTCTCATGGTACATTGAATCAATTTCCATTTGACATGAAGTCCTCGGGGATGTATTTGAAGTTATGTTTTCATCCAAATTGAAAGATTTATTTAAAATTATAAAAAAATTGGTTGGATTTGTTTTCAAAGTAATTTCACTAGTGTGTTTACAAGTATCTTATTTAAAGGTTTACCGTAATTTATAAAAAACAATTTTCTCTGAAAAGCTCTCGATTTGATGTAAGTTTCATAATGGGACCAGCTGGGAATAGTGCAACTAATTGATTGCATAATTTATCCCCAGATAGAGTGTTGCATGAAGTACGGAGTGGCGTGCTGAGTAAAAGTCAATTAGACAAGAGCGGGTCAATCAATTAACTGCATTTAATATTCCTAGCGGATATAGGCTGCAGCCTGCATCGGGTCTACCCCGTCACGCTACCCTCTTCCCTTATTAGTTTAACAAAGTAGTGATAGTGGAAAGGGATTTTGAAGTTTAACCCTGTCTTTCCGACAGTTGAAAATTAATCTCGCATCTTCAGTCAACTTCATATTGCAAAGCGCCACGAAACGATTGAAACATGGAAATTACCAGAGTTACATTGAGTGAGAGATGGCGAGCCGGTGTATAAGTCAGCTACCACGCAATCGATGACTATCCTCCATCTATCTGGACCCAGGACTGTGGACACAATCATACTATCAGCAGGGTGAAAGTAAAAGTATCCAGGGTAGTTTACCCGGAGTAAAGAGGTGCGTACACCCTCCCTGAATACTCCATTGTACAATTACATCGGATTTTCCATTGGATTTTCAATCCAAGAGAATATTTGTTCAATAGAAAACTCAAACGTATTTTTTCAAACTTGTAGTGGATGACACTTAATGTTAATACAGCTATTCAAATATTAATTCAATATTAAAAATTATTAATTTTAAAAATTAATTTCGCTTTCTACTTTTCCACTTAATATGGTTATTCTGTCATATTTGTTATACTATAATTATTTAATAAAAAGTAGTAAAATAAACCTTTCTGTGTTGACCTAAGCAGAAAGGTTTTTTCTAACAGCAATGATATTTTTCCTTTTTTCAAATATAGAGGGTAGAAATTTCTGTGGCTAAACCACGATGAAACGTTGCAGAGTTTCAAGACTTTACGGTGTAAATTAATGATGGGAACAAAAATGTTCAGAACATGAACTGAATCACATATGTTCCGAACTCAGTTCTTCAGAACTTTGCGACTGTAAAATTATTATAGTATTCATAATATGTGTGTGTTTTTGCAATATTTTCTAAGAAACCTTTCACAAATCAGTTGAAACAAAAACACATTAATCCGTGATAAAACTTAACGTAAAACCAAATAAACGTATTAACAAAGACGAAAATCTATCCATAAAAGCGATCATATAAACTATGACAAGGCTACATTAAAACTGACATAAAGCTTGCATGCATAACACATCCAAGGGCAGTCTGGTACTCACGAAATATTATTTAAATGTCACATAGCCTATTCTTTAAAACAGCTGTTCAACCACATAACCTATAACATAAAATCAGCTGTTTTATGAAATCATATGTTATCATTTATTTTAAGCCAAATGGAACCAAATGACTATATTGCATTCCTTACCCCTTTTGTGAAACGATTTTCTCTAATATAAAACTAAATTCATTAAATTTATTTAATATTTATAAAACATTTATTTACATCAAGTTTATTGACAATTGGAAATTTGAACAAGACATATAAATATATATAGATAGAGTGTGAACTAACAGAAGGAACTGTATGGCAGCCCACAAGGTATGTAATTTGTTGTGCCCTGTATTGGTTCATTATTACTTAATAACAGTTCCCAAAAAGCAGATACGTTCGCACACAACAACGCCCAAGGTTTGCTATAGAAAACGCGAGTCTACTTGTAATAACATTTGTAGCAATAGAAGTTAGCTTTATTGCTAAGGATCTCATAGAAGGAAACACTACAGATGTAAATTAATGTCTGTCTCTTACAAGATAGCGGGCGGGAGTTCGGTTTTCTTCCCCCCAGCCTTGTGAATTAACTGAAATTAGATTCCCCTGTTGGCGTAACCACAATGAGAGAAAATGAAGTTATTTAAAATGAATACCACTGATGAATAACACTAAGACGATTATCACTGTTAAGTATATAAATAAAACAAATGAATATCACTGTTAAAGAAATAAATAAAAAAAAGAATATTAACACCATTAAATAAACAATTGAAAAAAATAATATCATCGCTGTTCAACCACATAACCTATAACATAAAATCAGCTGTTTTATGAAATCATATGTTATCAACGTATCAAGAAACGAGTTTCGAATTTTTCCAAAAACAAATGTATACAATTTTTGTTTAAATAAAACTGTTACTTGAATCAACAAATATAAAAGTTTTTATTTACCTTCTATTTGTTTGATAACTACAATTAATACACATATGTACGGGTGCTACTTGCTTGGGTAATAAGTCGGAATAACAATATTAAGTGGCAAAATAGGAAGCGAATTTCCGTGCCATTTGCTATTTTCCTTTCTGTGTATGGTGTTGTACCACTATTTGTATTTATTACTAATTATACGCTCTAATTATAGGCTTCAAACATGAGGATTCATTTCTAATGTATTATTTAATTAATAATTCCCTCACAAACACACACACACACTCAGATACAGATAATATTCGAAGTTGATATTATTTAATATATATTTCAGCTTTTTATAACTTTTAAAGTAATTACAAAATGTATTATTTAATTAATAATTCCCTCACAAACACACACACACACACTCAGATACAGATAATATCCGAAGTTGATATTATTTAATATATATTTCAGCTTTTTATAACTTTTAAAGTAATTACAAAATGTATTATTTAATTAATAATTCCCTCACAAACACACACACACACACACACTCAGATACAGATAATATTCGAAGTTGATATTATTTAATATATATTTCAGCTTTTTATAACTTTTAAAGTAATTACAAAATGTATTATTTAATTAATAATTCCCTCACAAACACACACACACACACACACTCAGATACAGATAATATTCGAAGTTGATATTATTTAATATATATTTCAGCTTTTTATAACTTTTAAAGTAATTACAAAATGTATTATTTAATTAATAATTCCCTCACAAACACACACACACACACACACACACTCAGATACAGATAATATTCGAAGTTGATATTATTTAATATATATTTCAGCTTTTTATAACTTTTAAAGTAATTACAAAATGTATTATTTAATTAATAATTCCCTCACAAACACACACACACACACACACTCAGATACAGATAATATTCGAAGTTGATATTATTTAATATATATTTCAGCTTTTTATAACTTTTAAAGTAATTACAAAATGTATTATTTAATTAATAATTCCCTCACAAACACACACACACACACTCAGATACAGATAATATTCGAAGTTGATATTATTTAATATATATTTCAGCTTTTTATAACTTTTAAAGTAATTACAAAATGTATTATTTAATTAATAATTCCCTCACAAACACACACACACACACACACACTCAGATACAGATAATATTCGAAGTTGATATTATTTAATATATATTTCAGCTTTTTATAACTTTTAAAGTAATTACAAAATGTATTATTTAATTAATAATTCCCTCACAAACACACACACACACACTCAGATACAGATAATATTCGAAGTTGATATTATTTAATATATATTTCAGCTTTTTATAACTTTTAAAGTAATTACAAAATGTATTATTTAATTAATAATTCCCTCACAAACACACACACACACACTCAGATACAGATAATATTCGAAGTTGATATTATTTAATATATATTTCAGCTTTTTATAACTTTTAAAGTAATTACAAAATGTATTATTTAATTAATAATTCCCTCACAAACACACACACACACACACACTCAGATACAGATAATATTCGAAGTTGATATTATTTAATATATATTTCAGCTTTTTATAACTTTTAAAGTAATTACAAAATGTATTATTTAATTAATAATTCCCTCACAAACACACACACACACACTCAGATACAGATAATATTCGAAGTTGATATTATTTAATATATATTTCAGCTTTTTATAACTTTTAAAGTAATTACAAAATGTATTATTTAATTAATAATTCCCTCACAAACACACACACACACACACACACTCAGATACAGATAATATTCGAAGTTGATATTATTTAATATATATTTCAGCTTTTTATAACTTTTAAAGTAATTACAAAATGTATTATTTAATTAATAATTCCCTCACAAACACACACACACACACTCAGATACAGATAATATTCGAAGTTGATATTATTTAATATATATTTCAGCTTTTTATAACTTTTAAAGTAATTACAAAATGTATTATTTAATTAATAATTCCCTCACAAACACACACACACACACTCAGATACAGATAATATTCGAAGTTGATATTATTTAATATATATTTCAGCTTTTTATAACTTTTAAAGTAATTACAAAATGTATTATTTAATTAATAATTCCCTCACAAACACACACACACACACTCAGATACAGATAATATTCGAAGTTGATATTATTTAATATATATTTCAGCTTTTTATAACTTTTAAAGTAATTACAAAATGTATTATTTAATTAATAATTCCCTCACAAACACACACACACACACATAAGACGCACAGATAATATCCGAAGATGATAAAGTAAAGAAACTATACCCTATAATAAATAGTATTTTCATACTGGAACTAAGATGAATTTTGCTTTGTTTGTATTTAATAAAATTATTTTATTCGAAAGTATAAACTATTCGACATTTATAAAGCTACAGTCGTATCTGCAATACGATTACAGTTTCTTTTCAACACAAAGAGAACATAATATTAGTCACAGGTGAAACTACAGAGATAAAAGCAAAGCTCGCAAACGTGTAACATTAAACAGAGTTTTCACAAAAACGCAACACATAACAGCAGCATTACAAATGGCCAAAGTTCCGATATGGCTGAGTTTTTGCGGCAAACACACGGCCTGAGTGAGCGGGTAAGTAGTTTTCTTGTGTCGTGATTGGTTTACAAGCACTTTGCTTCGCTTTACATCACCTTTTGTCACAAGGGATGAAATACAGCTTCCGCTCGAGAATTACACCCTTAAAAAATACCCTCGACAAAGCGGCAGTTGTTGCAACGTTGATATACGTTGTTTTATACCGTATAACTTATTACGACTCTTTCTACAATCGGATGACTTTGTAAAGTTAGTTGAACGCCTTTTCAAGAAGAATTGTGCTTTGTAGTGGTTCTTTCAAATACATCAATGGAAGTGGAAAGAAGTGCGTTTTAAAGCCTACATTGTAGCGTGAAAATATATAAATTTATCCATGGGGTTGAATCAGTATAAATTTTAATAATCATTAATAAAATACGTTTTTATTCGTTTAATCAAGGTAAAATACAATTTTATAAACTGTAAGGGATAAAAATTTATGGTAATACAGTTTTTTCAAATATGTATTCAATAGTTAAATTATAAAACATTACGGGTCTAAGACGAATTCGAACTGACTATCCTCATGTGTTGAAGCCTAGCGTTTTTTGGCTCTGAGCCAACTTCCTATAATTAGAAATGAACGTCTCAGAGATCTATATGAAATATCTCCATCGTATAACCTTAAATTGTTGTCATGGTTACCACACAATTTCATAAATAATGCTCTAGGATTAAAAACGAATGAGAGAAATAAAGAAAGAAACTGGATTAACGTTATCGAACCTTGCTTACAAACGCACAATGCGATCGTATAATTAGTAATAAATACAAAGAGTAGTACAACACCATAGACAGAAAGGAAAATAGCAAATTGCAAGGAAATTCGCTTCCTATTTTGCCACCTAATATTGTTAGTCTGACTTATTACCCAAGCATGTAGTACCCATACATACTTTATTAATTGTAGTTATCAAATAAATAGAAGGTAAATAAAAACTTTTAACTTTGTTGATTCAAGTAACAGTTTTATTTAAACAAAAATTGTATACATTTGTTTTTGGAAAAATCGAAACTCGTTTCTTGATACGTTTTCTTGCAAGAAAATTCCTCCATAAATTTAAGCGAAGGCGCTATTATTCAATGGAACCCTACTTTCTCAGGCTTCTATATTTCGGCTTTACCGTAGAGTAGGTGCAGCCTGAGCCCTGACATTGTGATGCGCAGTGGTATAATTATCATTTCGAGGTGTGGTGTGGCCTAACGGGAAACTCCTTGTCATTTTACCACAGCAATAGTTCGCCACAAGCAATAGATTCATTTCGAATAGAAACAAGCAAACTATATCCTCTCACTTACCGTGTTGCATCGCTAGATACTCCAGCTGATTTGCAGAATATCCACCTGGCTAGGAGTGTTTTCTCATATTTTACCTGCGTCGGCTGTGACTCAATTTCTTCTATTGCATCCTTTCATCCCCAAGTATCCGTTAAAATATTCTAGACCAATTAGTTTCCACTACTTGTCTAAGAATTATTCAACAACTTTTCTAATTAATTTATCTTCGTATTCCTATGCATATTACGTTTGTTCTCAGATAATTCCCTTCATCTCGTCGCAGTAGATGTATTCATCTTCGTTTGTTGTTTGTCTGACGTTCTACAGAATATATTTATTTCATTGGAATTAGTATTTTTATATTAGGTTAGTCTAAAAGTTAGTATTAAATCCCTTGATATTCTCAGCTTTTTTAAAAATATGTAACCTAATTTTATCATTGTTTGCGGTTTATTTATTCAACAGTAAGATTCTTCTTTTTTAATTATTTCTGTAACCAGGATATTCATCTATTTTATTAATTTTTTTAACAGTGGTATTAATGTTTTTTCATATTTCTTTAACGATGATATTATTTTTTTCAATTGTTTATTTAATGGTGTTAATATTCTTTTTTTTATTTATTTCTTTAACAGTGATATTCATTTGTTTTATTTATATACTTAACAGTGATAATCGTCTTAGTGTTATTCATCAGTGGTATTCATTTTGAATGACTTCATTTTCTCTCATTGTGGTTACGCCAACAGGGGAATCTAATTTCAGTAAATTCACACGGTCGGAGGGAAGAAAACCGAACCCCCGACCGCTATCTTGTAAGAGACAGGCATTAATTTACATCTGTAGTGTTTCCTTCTATGAGATTTTTAGCAATAAAGCTAACTTCTATTGCTACAATTGTTATTACAAGTAGACTCGCGTTTTCTATAGCAAACCTTGGGCGTTGTGGCGTGCGAACGTATCTACTTTTTGGGAACTGTTATTAAGTAATAACGAACCAATTCAGGGCACAACAAATATCATACTTTGTGGGCTGCCATACAGTTCCTTCTGTTAGTTCACACTCTATCTATATATATTTATATGTCTTGTTCAAATTGCCAATTGTCAATAAACTTGATGTAAATATATTTTTTATAAATATTAAATAAATTTAATGAATTTAGTTTTATATTGGAGAAAAACGTTTCACAAAAGGGGTAAGGAATGCAATATAGTCATTTGGTTCCATTTGGCTTAAAATAAATGATAACATATGATTTCATAAAACAGCTGATTTTATGTTATAGGTTATGTGGTTGAACAGCTGTTTTAAAGAATAGGCTATGTGACATTTAAATAATATTTCGTGAGTACCAGACTGCCCTTGGATGTGTTATGCATGCAAGCTTTATGTCAGTTTTAATGTAGCCTTGTCATAGATTATATGATCGCTTTTATGGATAGATTTTCGTCTTTGTTAATACGTTTATTTGGTTTTACGTTAAGTTTTATCACGGATTAATGTGTTTTTGTTTCAACTGATTTGTGAAAGGTTTCTTAGAAAATATTGCAAAAACACACACATATTATGAATACTATAATAATTTTACAGTCGCAAAGTTCTGAAGAACTGAGTTCGGAACATATGTGATTCAGTTCATGTTCTGAACATTTTTGTTCCCATCATTAATTTACACCGTAAAGTCTTGAAACTCTGCAACGTTTCATCGTGGTTTAGCCACAGAAATTTCTACCCTCTATATTTGAAAAAAGGAAAAATATCATTGCTGTTAGAAAAAACCTTTCTGCTTAGGTCAACACAGAAAGGTTTATTTTACTACTTTTTATTAAATAATTATAGTATAACAAATATGACAGAATAACCATATTAAGTGGAAAAGTAGAAAGCGAAATTAATTTTTAAAATTAATAATTTTTAATATTGAATTAATATTTGAATAGCTGTATTAACATTAAGTGTCATCCACTACAAGTTTGAAAAAATACGTTTGAGTTTTCTATTGAACAAATATTCTCTTGGATTGAAAATCCAATGGAAAATCCGATGTAATTGTACAATGGAGTATTCAGGGAGGGTGTACGCACCTCTTTACTCCGGGTAAACTACCCTGGATACTTTTACTTTCACCCTGCTGATAGTATGATTGTGTCCACAGTCCTGGGTCCAGATAGATGGAGGATAGTCATCGATTGCGTGGTAGCTGACTTATACACCGGCTCGCCATCTCTCACTCAATGTAACTCTGGTAATTTCCATGTTTCAATCGTTTCGTGGCGCTTTGCAATATGAAGTTGACTGAAGATGCGAGATTAATTTTCAACTGTCGGAAAGACAGGGTTAAACTTCAAAATCCCTTTCCACTATCACTACTTTGTTAAACTAATAAGGGAAGAGGGTAGCGTGACGGGGTAGACCCGATGCAGGCTGCAGCCTATATCCGCTAGGAATATTAAATGCAGTTAATTGATTGACCCGCTCTTGTCTAATTGACTTTTACTCAGCACGCCACTCCGTACTTCATGCAACACTCTATCTGGGGATAAATTATGCAATCAATTAGTTGCACTATTCCCAGCTGGTCCCATTATGAAACTTACATCAAATCGAGAGCTTTTCAGAGAAAATTGTTTTTTATAAATTACGGTAAACCTTTAAATAAGATACTTGTAAACACACTAGTGAAATTACTTTGAAAACAAATCCAACCAATTTTTTTATAATTTTAAATAAATCTTTCAATTTGGATGAAAACATAACTTCAAATACATCCCCGAGGACTTCATGTCAAATGGAAATTGATTCAATGTACCATGAGAGGAAAGTTTCTTTCACACCTGATCCAAAAGTACATTTTTCTCTTTTCTGTCTGAGTAAGTGCTCGGAGGAATGTTACATATTCTGGACGTATGAGGTAAACTGTGCCCTTGTAAAATTTGTAAAAGTAAATTTGTTTTGGTTTACATTCCTTCAATGGTTGTTTTTACGACTAATCCTTCTTTAGTTCAACAACGAATTATTATGTTATTATTATAACCTCTGTTAGCGTTTAGGGTTGCGTACCTCAAGCGTAAAGAACAGGAAAGGACAGATGCAATTCGAGGCGAAGGAATCGACATAAAGAGGTTGGGATTAGGGAAACATTAAACCATGGTGTGGACTATGGTATACGAAGATAGCTTATTTCTTTTTAAATTTGGTAATTAATGATAGAGTAGTGAATATTCAAGATATTGCACAATAAGGCAATAATGATGAGACGAAAACAAAGAACAATAGAGACGTGTCTTACGGGTTGGAAGGATATAAGGTATAAATCTGTGGGAGTTGAATATTTCTTTTTGATTTGATATCCACCTCAACGTTAGCAATTTTTCTAATCCTAATTCAAAACACGCTTATGCAAACTTCGATCGTAAATATTGAAAACTTAATTTTAAAATTAACATTTCGAAATGCATGTTTTGAAGCAGGTGTGAATGAAACTTTCCTCGTGGGTGATAAATCAATTTAAAATCTGTCAGCAGGTCCTTGGAGGAAAAGAGTCGGTGCAGTTTATGCGCGTGTAATGTTCGGTAGAAAATAAAATAGAAGCTTAAAACGGTACTTTTACTGAAATTGAACTATGTTTGCAATTTACGAATACAAACAGTGCCGAGAAGTTCTTTAACTTTTTGTTTGCTACATTATTAGTAATTCAGATTTAAGTTAATTTATTTAATCAGGGACGATGCCTTAAAAAAAATTGAAAAAGAAGCTCAAAGCAGTACTTTTACTGAAATTGTACTCTCTTGGTAATTTTATGTTATATATACAAAACATTAAAATGTATTTATAAGTAACAAAATAATGAGTTGGCGCTATAAGTCAGCGGAGGTCTCACATCGAGGCCCTCAGCCCTCACGTGCCAGCTTACAAAGTTTACCTATATTTAACGTGTATTTAGTCTTGTATGTCCACCAGATATTGCAATGATGGGAATGTTATTGATAAGGTTACTTTAGCCTTAAGCATATGCATTATTTAATATCTAGTTTAGCGTGGTAGTAGTTTACTAAATTATAAAGTACTTCTACATTTTGTCCGTAGATACAGTGGGAAGCAAAGCTATTCCACCACAACTAAATGTTGAAGCTAAAACATTGGTATAAAATGATAACATATTATGATGTTTTAAATTTATGTGTAATTTTTCAGTTTCCAGTTGAAAAGAAATGTGGGCTTTCTCAAGCAGTGAAAATGCGAACCGTGAGCAATGGAGCAGTAATGATTGAAGCGCAGCGCTAGCCACCCGACCTTCCTTGAGTATAGTCCAAAGTTGATTTATAGCCTGTATCTCCAAGCTATCTTCATGGTATGTCATTATATAATTATATATTATATATATTTCTTGTCTTATAGTGTAATATATATTCTGTCTAGTTTTATCACACAAATATAATTTGTTGAAACAAAATAATGTATGTTAATCATAATTTAATAGGTTTAAACTACAAAAATACAGTTTTATAATTTAAATAAATGGGACCTGTTAACCACACAAATAAACTTCTGGTCACAAAGTCATCTTCAGACGAAATTGTACAAAAATAACTCTCCTTTGAAGATAATTGTTGTATGGTTGAAATGTGCATAAGGGTGTAAATAAAAAGTTTCATTGTGGTTAAGAGGTTTTATTAATTTAATTTTTTTAAGAATGTCAGTTTCTTCAAGTTGTTTATAAAGTTGGGCAATATTTTAAAACGTTTTACATGTATCTTACCACGGACACGTTGGGGGTTAAGCAACGTGTTAAATCTACGTATGTGACAGGTTTCCCAAACTCTGGTCATAAGATCTGTTATCAATGGTCAAGAAATGTTTTTAGTTACTGTGAAATGCCAATATGTTACACAGATGAAAACAAAGGCGTACTAGTTCCCAATTTCCTTATCTAGTACATATATTCAGACATTAATAAAATACTTTTTATTCATCCAATCAAGCTCAAATACATTTTTTAATACTTATAGTGGAGGACACGGGTTGTTAATACAGTTTTTTTCAAATAATAATTCATTAATAAATTGAATAATGAAACAATTTTAGTTTTATATGAAAGAAAACGTTTTACAAAAGGGGCAAGGAATGCAATATAGTTACTCCGTTCCATTTTGACTAAACATATAATTTCATTAAACAGCTGTTTTTTATTATAGCTTATGTGGTAGGACAGCATGTTAAACTTATAGGTTAAGTTACTTTATTTATATTAATTGTAATTATTTAATAAAACGTATCAGAAATAAAACCTTTTTTGTAGATTTAAGTGGGAATTAACTTTATAAATTATTGTTTATATTACTTGATTTACTATTAGAGCAAGACTAGATACAGCGGTGAAAGTATGCAGTAATTAGCTTATATTTGGGGCTGTAGCATTCAAAGTTCCACTTTATCGTTTATTAACTGTCTAGAAATTCGGGCAATTTAAGCCCAATAGGCCTATATACTTTTCTATAGTGAAGGAGCTGCCTCCATTTTCCTCAGTCTTGCAACAAACACGTGACGATGAGACGCACGTTATTGCCTTACGTAAGTTCTGTTGTTTGTTTTTGCTAAATCCATGCAAACCGAATACTTTCTACCTATAAGTTATTGTAGCTACTTTAAAGAGTGATGTGAAGAATAATTTGGTGCTCATTTTTTCAGAAAATTATAGAATGGAAAAAGTTTCTTGCGAGTTTATAAATTCAGAGGGTTTCCGCTGTAATTTACTTTTGTAAATATCAAAAGGGTTTTGAAAAAAAATCCGGCTTCATCTAGTTGGTCTTGACCCGTCCCTTAACTACAGTTTGAAATTAAACATGGGAGGACAGAATGGGCCTGCTCAAAGTAACCCTTCGGTATTGTATTACTCATTATTTCCTGCACACACATTGAAGCCTAGAGTTTGGTTACGTGGGTTAAATAATCACCTGGAAAGAGGTTTTACAATGTTGCTGTTCAGAAAGGTTCAGTCTGATAGTTTTACCTTTTGTCATTATTTATTTTCTTTACTAGGTTTATCTTATCTATATCTATACTATTATATAAAAATCTAATGGTGTCTGTAATTGTGTGTGTGTGTGTGTGTGTGTGTGTGTGTGTGTGTGTGTGTGTGTGTGTGTGTGTGTGTGTGTGTGAGTGTGTGTGTGTGTGTGTGTGTGTGTGTGTGTGTGTGTGTGTGTGTGTGTGTGTGTGTGAGTGTGTGTGTGTGTGTGTGTGTGTGTGTGTGAGTGTGTGTGTGTGTGTGTGTGTGAGTGTGTGTGTGTGTGTGTGTGTGTGTGTGTGTGTGTGTGTGAGTGTGTGTGTGTGTGTGTGTGTGTGAGTGTGTGTGTGTGTGTGTGTGTGTGTGTGTGTGTGTGTGTGTGTGTGTGTGTGTGTGAGTGTGTGTGTGTGTGTGTGTGTGTGTGTGTGTGTGTGTGTGTGTGTGTGTGTGTGTGTGTGAGTGTGTGTGTGTGTGTGTGTGTGTGTGTGAGTGTGTGTGTGTGTGTGTGTGTGTGTGTGTGTGTGTGTGTGTGTGTGTGTGTGTGTGTGTGTGTGTGTGAGTGTGTGTGTGTGTGAGTGTGTGTGTGTGTGTGTGTGTGTGTGTGTGTGTGTGTGTGTGTGTGTGTGTGTGTGTGAGTGTGTGTGTGTGTGAGTGTGTGTGTGTGTGTGTGTGTGTGTGTGTGTGTGTGTGTGTGTGTGTGTGTGTGTGTGTGTGTGTGTGTGTGTGTGTGTGAGTGTGTGTGTGTGTGTGTGTGTGTGTGTGTGTGTGTGTGTGTGTGTGTGTGTGTGTGTGTGTGTGTGTGTGTGTGTGTGTGTGTGTGTGTGTGTGTGTGTGTGTGTGTGTGTGTGTGTGTGTGTGTGTGTGTGTGTGTGTGTGTGTGTGTGTGTGTGTGTGTGTGTGAGTGTGTGTGTGTGTGTGTGTGTGTGTGTGTGTGTGTGTGTGTGTGTGAGTGTGTGTGTGTGTGTGTGTGTGTGTGTGTGTGTGTGTGTGTGAGTGTGTGTGTGTGTGTGTGTGTGTGTGTGTGTGTGAGTGTGTGTGTGTGTGTGTGTGTGAGTGTGTGTGTGTGTGTGTGTGTGTGTGTGTGTGTGTGTGTGTGTGTGTGTGTGTGTGTGTGAGTGTGTGTGTGTGTGTGTGTGTGTGTGTGTGTGTGAGTGTGTGTGTGTGTGTGTGTGTGTGTGTGTGTGTGTGTGTGAGTGTGTGTGTGTGTGTGTGTGTGTGTGTGTGTGTGTGTGTGAGTGTGTGTGTTAACCAGGGAAATGTTTGTATTTAGAAATTCCATCAGGGCTCCGACCAACTGGCCTTGAAAACTCCTTTAACACTCAATTTTCTACACTCCATTATATACTTGGCTTAATCACCTGATAGTAAATATGTTTGTAATCACCCTTAATAGTATATACCCATGCCTCAGCAATTATACCTGTTTGCCTAAACCTTATAAGAAATCTATCTAAAGTTTAATATCCACTTATTAAATAAATTAATACAATTTAAACCTAGTTTACAAACTATGTAGCTCTACTTAAATAAAAACTACAAAATATTGGTTCCTGAATAATAACACAAGAAGTATAACCTTCCGAAACGTTGCGTTTATAACGTTTAGCCAAAGGTAAGCTTATATTTGGGGCTGTAGCATTCAAAGTCTAACTTGAGCGTTGATTAACTGAATAAATATATACGTTTCTAAATGTTGTACAAAGAAATTAACGTTTCATAAAATGCTAAATGATTGCAAACAATGATTCATGGCGTAGGCAGGGCGGCCAAAACAAGCTTTTGGGTTTGAGTAATAGCCCAATTTGCCCCCTCTAATTCTAAGGTCGCTATTTCTGAGTTATTTGTCCAAATCAAACGAAATGCAAACGCTCTGTAATAAACGGTTGGTGATGGTTTTCGTCCCCCCCCCCAAATAACATTATTGCAGTATAATAATTTCAAAAATATTGATTGTAGAAAATTGAAGCTAAATATGTCATAATTATGATTTAATAGACAGGGTTAAATATGTCAGGATTAAGATATAAAAGACAGGGTTACATATGTCAGGATGGTCATATAAAAGCCCAAGTCTATTATGTCATTATTATGATATGAAAGCCAGGGCTAAATATCTCAGGATTAAGATATAAAAGACAGGGTTACATATGTCGGGCTTGTGATATGATAGACGAAGCTAAATATGTAAGGACTATGATATGTTAGTCGAAGCTAAAAATGTCAGGATTATGATATATGAAAGACCAACCTAAATATGTCAGTTTTATGATATTAAGGTCGAAGCTAAACAAGTCAGGATAATGATATAAAAGACAGGGTTAAAAATATCAAGACCATGATATAAAAGACCAAGTTAAATATTTTAGGATTATGACATGATATACGAAGCTAAATATGTCAGGATTAGGATACGAAAGTTGAAGCTAAACATGTCAGGATTATAATATGAAAGTCGAAGCTAAATAGTCTGGATTATAATATGAAAAACAAACTTAATTATGTCAGGATAATGATATGAACGACAAAGATCAGAAAGGTTCAGTCTGATAGTTTTACCTTTTGTCATTATTTATTTTCTTTCTTAGGTTTTGTTTTTTATTTAATTGTTTATCTTATCCTTATCTATACTATTATATAAGAGTATAATGGTGTCTGTAATAGTGTGTGTGTGTGTGTGTGTGTGTGTGTGTGTGTGTTAACCTGGGAAATTCTTAGGGTCCTTGGATAACACATATGCCTATTTGTATTTAGAAATTCCATCAGGGCTCCGACCCACTGGCTTTGAAAACTCCTTTAACACTCAATTTTCTACACTCCATTATATACTTGACTTAGTCACCTGATAGTAAATGTGCCTGTAATCACCCTTAATAGTATATACCCATGTCTCAGCAATTATACCTGTTTGCCTAAACCTTATAAGAAATCTATCTAAAGTTTAATATCCACTTATTAAATAAATTAATACAATTTAAACCTAGTTTACAAACTATGTAGCTCTACTTAAATAAAAAATACAGAATATTGGTTCCTGAATAATAACACAAGAAGTATAACCTTCCGAAACTTTACGTTTATAACGTTTAGCCAAAGGTTAGCTTATATTTGGGGCTGTAGCATTCAAAGTCTAACTTGAGCGTTGATTAACTGAATAATTATATACGTTTCTAAATGTTGTACAGAGAAATTAACGTTTTATTAATCGCTAAATGAATGCACAATGATCCATGGCGTAGGCAGGGCGGCCAAAACAAGCTTTTGGGTTTCAGTAATAGCCCAATTTGCCCCCTCTAAATCTAAGGTCGCTATTTCTGAGTTATTTGTCAAAATCAAAACGAAATGCAAGAGCTCTGTAATAAACTGTTGGTGATGGTTTTCGTCCCCCCCCCCCAATAACATTATTGCAGTATAATAATTTCAAAATGACACAAATATTAATTGTAGAAAATTGAATTGGAAATAGAAAGATACTGCTTAATACTTTGTGATCTATTCTATTGTAGAAAATATATTGGCATTTTTTATTTTATTTAAGACACCGAGTCTCGAGTCATGGGTTTATTTATTAACAAACCATATTATATTCATTCTTAACGATGAATATCATCAAACTCGGAGCAGTGCGTCTTTTCTTCGGACGTAGCCGATTTTAACCGAACACTCCAGAGGTTGCAGCCCATCTGCAACCTAAAGAGCCTTACAACGCTGCCTAACTGTTATAGTCTGTCTGGACCTTGCAATGCCTTTTTTCCATTAGGATTGACGTCAATGAGTTTTGCAGGTTTTCCTGCAACCAGGCTGAAAGAGACCGTCTGAGACTGAGCGAAAGGTCACACGGTCGCTTGGGTTTTGACGTATTATTATTTATAATGATAGATCATGTTATATGATGAATAATCAATCCCTCTTAACAATATACATATTCCTTACATAATAAATATTATTTTTTTGCTATTGATCTCTGGCTTGGGCGTTGTGCAAACGAGCAACCTGCCCACGAACCACCAATGAGTTAGCTTTAATCCTACTTATAGCGCTATCACATTGTAAACGTTTCTCATTAAAAAAAAGGACAAGTTAAATTATTGAAAGCTAGAACTAACGGCGCATTTGTACGGTGAAAAACAATGCACACCAAACCTCACCTAAGAGAAGGTGTAAGTAATTTTAGAGGCGTTGCAAGTACAGTAACTGAATAGTGACGACTTTGTCATGGTGAGAGCGTTGCTTGTTGCATGTTTTGTGACTGCAGGACAGTCTCTACTTGTCTGCGACTTTCATCTACACGTAGAAACAAAGGCTATTTACACGTCAAATGTTTAACTTTTGTTTTTAATTTGAACGGATACGATGCCAACTTAATCGAATATAATACAATTTGATGTTCGTAGCCGGTGAACATCTGTTTAGGGGTGTTTTCAGCCCTGAATTATGTTACATTTGGAAACTAAACATAACTTCACAATGCCCATATAGACTTGCGTTAGTGATTTTGTTTACAAACTAGCTACAACAATGACGTCACCGTTCATTAAAAGGTTTGACTTACAGAGGCATTTAGACGTGGTTCAAACACTACCGATGCAGGTTGTAATAGATATAGAATATATGCTTTTAAAAGATATTCTAACATGGCAATGGTGTAGAATAGATGAATTTACATCTGTAACATGGCAAAGGTGTAGCGTAGAGGCATTTATATGGGGTTCTAAGATGACAGAAGGTGTAGAATAGATGAATTTACATCTCTAACATGGTAAAGGTGTAGCGTAGAGGCATTTATATGTGGTTCTAAGATGACAGAAGGTATAGAATAGATGAATTTACATCTCTAACATGGAAAAGGCGTAAACAATATTTATTAATACTTCGTTCTAAAATTGCAAAGGCAAAGAAGAGAGGAATTTAAGTATGATATACTTTGAAGATTAAATACAGTGGAAATTGGGAGTTTACAGGCGGCAGTGGATAAAAAGGGAAGATAATATTTGCATAGCGATTAAAATAAATGAGTACCCAAAGCTATGACTATACTGTACAGACGCCGGATGTACGGACGATAGCTAGATTGTTCCCCTCCGGCCTGGTACTCTGTTATCAAGTCTCGTACTTTCTTATCTCTAAGGTTAAAGGCTACTGTTATTTAGTTTCAAACTCAATGTTACCTGTAACGAAGCGCCGATGTGAGTGTGGCGATACATGGGATATTCTGCTCAATGTAAACACGCGAACAAGCGCGGGCGTGTATGTGCGTGCGTGATGTGGATTAAAGCAATCAGTTGGTATGTTTGTTACCGTATGGGAAGGATAAGAAAGGGTTGTGAATGTAAGTAAAGTAAGGCAAGACCGATTTGGCTCTTATACCTTTATTGTTTAATAATTAATCTGTAATTAAACCTTCATTTAAAAGGCAAAATAAGGGAATTATTACTTGAGAAACTGCAAATGCTCACTAGCTCACTATAGTGTCAGGTCTGTTGGAGGTAAAATCCAATAGGCACTATGCTAAAATATGTTATACATTAGTGAAAATAATAATCAAATGAAAACTAATTTTAAAAAAAATTAAATAAATATATGTAGGATTATTATATATAATAATATAAGACAGGTTTGATTATATAACGATTATAATGTAAAAAACCAGGCTGAATTATGTCTTGATAGTGATAAAAGAGACTACGTTATATGACAATATCATATAACATGAACACCAGGGTTAAATTTTTCATGATTAGAATATAAAGACACATTTTAATATGTCAGAATTGACTTAAAAATCAAGCTAAATATGTCATAATTACGATTTAAAAGACAGGTTTAAATATGTCAGGATTAAGATATAAAAGCCCAAGTTAATTATGTCATTATTATGATATGAAAGCCAGGGCTAAATATCTCAGGATTAAGATATAAAAGAGAAGGTTAAATATGTCAATACGGTGATATAAAAAACCAAGCTAAATTTGGCAGGCTTATGATACGATAGACGAAACTAAATATGTTAGGATTATGACATGAAATATGAAGCTAAATATGTCAGGATCATGATATGAAAGTCGAAGCTAAACATGTCAGGATTATAATATGAAAGACCAACTTTAATATGTCAGAATTATGATATGAAATCCAGAGTTAATTATGTCAGGACAGTGATATAAAAGACCTAGCTAAATATGTCAAGATTATGATATGAAAGACGGAACTAAATATGTCAGGATTATGATATGAAAGGGAGGGTTATATATGTCAGGACGGTGATATAAATACCAAGCTAAGTATATCAGGATTAGGATATGAATGACGAAGCTAAATATGTAAGGATTATGATATGAAAGTCGAATCTTAATATGTCAGGATTACGATATGAAAGACGGAACTAAATATGTCAGGATTATGATATGAAAGGGAGGGTTATATATGTCAGGACGGTGATATAAATACCAAGCTAAGTATATCAGGATTAGGATATGAATGACGAAGCTAAATATGTAAGGATTATGATATGAAAGTCGAATCTTAATATGTCAGGATTACGATATGAAAGACGGAACTAAATATGTCAGGATTATGATATGAAAGGGAGGGTTATATATGTCAGGACGGTGATATAAATACCAAGCTAAGTATATCAGGATTAGGATATGAATGACGAAGCTAAATATGTAAGGATTATGATATGAAAGTCGAATCTTAATATGTCAGGATTACGATATGAAAGACGGAACTAAATATGTCAGGATTATGATATGAAAGGGAGGGTTATATATGTCAGGACGGTGATATAAATACCAAGCTAAGTATATCAGGATTAGGATATGAATGACGAAGCTAAATATGTAAGGATTATGATATGAAAGTCGAATCTTAATATGTCAGGATTACGATATGAAAGACGGAACTAAATATGTCAGGATTATGATATGAAAGGGAGGGTTATATATGTCAGGACGGTGATATAAATACCAAGCTAAGTATATCAGGATTAGGATATGAATGACGAAGCTAAATATGTAAGGATTATGATATGAAAGTCGAATCTTAATATGTCAGGATTACGATATGAAAGACGGAACTAAATATGTCAGGATTATGATATGAAAGGGAGGGTTATATATGTCAGGACGGTGATATAAATACCAAGCTAAGTATATCAGGATTAGGATATGAATGACGAAGCTAAATATGTAAGGATTATGATATGAAAGTCGAATCTTAATATGTCAGGATTACGATATGAAAGACGGAACTAAATATGTCAGGATTATGATATGAAAGGGAGGGTTATATATGTCAGGACGGTGATATAAATACCAAGCTAAGTATATCAGGATTAGGATATGAATGACGAAGCTAAATATGTAAGGATTATGATATGAAAGTCGAATCTTAATATGTCAGGATTACGATATGAAAGACGGAACTAAATATGTCAGGATTATGATATGAAAGGGAGGGTTATATATGTCAGGACGGTGATATAAATACCAAGCTAAGTATATCAGGATTAGGATATGAATGACGAAGCTAAATATGTAAGGATTATGATATGAAAGTCGAATCTTAATATGTCAGGATTACGATATGAAAGACGGAACTAAATATGTCAGGATTATGATATGAAAGGGAGGGTTATATATGTCAGGACGGTGATATAAATACCAAGCTAAGTATATCAGGATTAGGATATGAATGACGAAGCTAAATATGTAAGGATTATGATATGAAAGTCGAATCTTAATATGTCAGGATTACGATATGAAAGACGGAACTAAATATGTCAGGATTATGATATGAAAGGGAGGGTTATATATGTCAGGACGGTGATATAAATACCAAGCTAAGTATATCAGGATTAGGATATGAATGACGAAGCTAAATATGTAAGGATTATGATATGAAAGTCGAATCTTAATATGTCAGGATTACGATATGAAAGACGGAACTAAATATGTCAGGATTATGATATGAAAGGGAGGGTTATATATGTCAGGACGGTGATATAAATACCAAGCTAAGTATATCAGGATTAGGATATGAATGACGAAGCTAAATATGTAAGGATTATGATATGAAAGTCGAATCTTAATATGTCAGGATTACGATATGAAAGACGGAACTAAATATGTCAGGATTATGATATGAAAGGGAGGGTTATATATGTCAGGACGGTGATATAAATACCAAGCTAAGTATATCAGGATTAGGATATGAATGACGAAGCTAAATATGTAAGGATTATGATATGAAAGTCGAATCTTAATATGTCAGGATTACGATATGAAAGACGGAACTAAATATGTCAGGATTATGATATGAAAGGGAGGGTTATATATGTCAGGACGGTGATATAAATACCAAGCTAAGTATATCAGGATTAGGATATGAATGACGAAGCTAAATATGTAAGGATTATGATATGAAAGTCGAATCTTAATATGTCAGGATTATGATATGAAAGACGGAACTAAATATGTCAGGATTATGATATGAAAGGGAGGGTTATATATGTCAGGACGGTGATATAAATACCAAGCTAAGTATATCAGGATTAGGATATGAATGACGAAGCTAAATATGTAAGGATTATGATATGAAAGTCGAATCTTAATATGTCAGGATTACGATATGAAAGACGGAACTAAATATGTCAGGATTATGATATGAAAGGGAGGGTTATATATGTCAGGACGGTGATATAAATACCAAGCTAAGTATATCAGGATTAGGATATGAATGACGAAGCTAAATATGTAAGGATTATGATATGAAAGTCGAATCTTAATATGTCAGGATTACGATATGAAAGACGGAACTAAATATGTCAGGATTATGATATGAAAGGGAGGGTTATATATGTCAGGACGGTGATATAAATACCAAGCTAAGTATATCAGGATTAGGATATGAATGACGAAGCTAAATATGTAAGGATTATGATATGAAAGTCGAATCTTAATATGTCAGGATTACGATATGAAAGACGGAACTAAATATGTCAGGATTATGATATGAAAGGGAGGGTTATATATGTCAGGACGGTGATATAAATACCAAGCTAAGTATATCAGGATTAGGATATGAATGACGAAGCTAAATATGTAAGGATTATGATATGAAAGTCGAATCTTAATATGTCAGGATTACGATATGAAATACAGAGCTAACCCTGCCAGGATTAGGATATGAAAGATAAGGTTACATATGCCAGGACGTTGAAATAAGAGCCCAAGCTAAATATATCAGGATTAGGATATGAATGACGAAGCTAAATATGTAAGGATTACGATATGAAAGACAGAGCTAACCATGTCAGGATTAGGATATGAAAGATAAGGTTACATATGCCAGGACGTTGAAATAAGAGCCCAAGCTAAATATATCAGGATTAGGATATGAATGACGAAGCTAAATATGTAAGGATTACGATATGAAATACAGAGCTAACCATGCCAGGATTAGGATATGAAAGATAAGGTTACATATGCCAGGACGTTGAAATAAGAGCCCAAGCTAAATATATCAGGATTAGGATATGAATGACGAAGCTAAATATGTAAGGATTACGATATGAAAGACAGAGCTAACCATGTCAGGATTATGATATGAAAGATAAGGTTACATATTCCAGGACCTTGAAATAAGAGACCAAGGTAAATATGTATGGATTATGATATGAAAAGACTAAGCTAAATATGTCAGGATTATGATATGAAAGATAAGGTTACATATGCCAGGACGTTGAAATAAGAGACCAAGCTAAATATGTCAGGCATTTGATACGAAAAGACGAAGCTAAATATGTCAGGATTATGTTATGAAAGTCGAAAAAATATGTCAGGATTACGATATGAAAGACAGAGCTAACCATGTTAGGATTATGATATGAAAGATAAGGTTACATATGCCATGACCTTGAAATAAGAGACCAAGCTAAATATTTCAGGATTATGATATGAAAAGACGAAGCTAAATATGTCAGGATTATGATATGAAAGTCGAATCTAAATATGTCAGGATTATGATATGAAAGACAGAGCTAACCATGTCAGGATTATGATATGAAAGATAAGGTTACATATGCCAGGACCTTGAAATAAGAGACCAAGCTAAATATGTCAGGATTATGATATGAAAAGACGAAGCTAAATATGTCAGGTTAATGATATGAAAAGACGAAGCTAAATATGTCAGGTTAATGATATGAAAGACGAAGCTAAATATGTCACTATCTGATATGAAAGACCATGAATGATTATATATATCATTTATAATATAACGTATTAAGTATTATTCATTTATAAAAATGGAAAATACAGTTCCTTTAATGATTATAAATAGTTTTATTTCCCCAAATATAAAAGTTTAAAC
The DNA here is from genome assembly GCA_036971475.1 of Prosapia bicincta. Taxonomy (NCBI): domain Eukaryota; kingdom Metazoa; phylum Arthropoda; class Insecta; order Hemiptera; family Cercopidae; genus Prosapia; species Prosapia bicincta. The sequence continues at coordinate 13,302,861 of JBAIZL010000011.1, read as the reverse complement.
TTCTTTTCGCATACATTAAACTTCTGTACACATGATTTTGGCATTGGTTGAATTCCAAACCAGAGTTGCGTTTGCCCCTAGATAAGGACTCACGTGACTTGTTAACTGAAGAGGGACCAATCCAAGGATTGCAAGGCTGTAATGGATTCTCTGATAAATGAGGGAGAAGGGTTGGGAAGTATTACGGCTGTACACAGGGGCAGAATAAAACACTTTCATAACTGTTGCTGAATGTACTCATTATTTTATTGAATATTAAACCCCAAACACTAACCTAAATGTATAATCTGTTTCCGTATATTTGTGGTTGTGGGTGCGCGCATGCATTTGTGTGTGTTTAAAAATGATTGAAGATTGTGATCACGTGTTTATGATTGCAATCCTAAAGTAAACACGCAATCCTAATGTATGATCCTAATTCTATCACGTTTCATGCTCATTAAAATTTGTCTGTTTGGTCTTTAAAAAAAATGGTAACTAAAGGGGTAGCGAAGGATCTAGGTGGAACCTAGGAAAGGGTATAAAGATTCCCTGGTACAAGGAATACAGGGAAATAATTGCATTGGGGGGGGGGGTTAGAGCTGCTCTCGTCTGGGTCGGAGCTGTCTACACAAATATTATGTTTATATTATACATTTTATTTTCGTTATAATGTTATAGTAGAATTAAAATTACAAGAGTACTCTGCTAGCCAATATCAAAATGGGTGTGTTGCTCATCATTTCTCTCGCCCAGTCAGGAGACGGACGGTTCCCATGACAACCGGGCTGGATAGAAATGCTTTCCCTTCTCACCTACAGGTGGGGCCACAACCTAGCGCTTACTCACGAGTTGAACCTACTCCACTTTACCTACATATACAGTATAAAAATAAATTCGAATTTATTCTAAAGCATCGAATTTGCTTAGCAATTAGTTGGCCTGCTGTTATAAGAACATAAATTAATAAAGAAAGGTTTTCTTATAGTGTTCCTTTAACATTTGCAACAAAATAAACTAACCCGTCGTGCAATGCTTGCGCAATCTATTTTACCCGAGACCCTTGGAAACGTCTGACTAGCAGCTTACAACGAGTCGCGGAGTTCGAGCATAATGTCACAGCTCGAAGGATAAATGGAACCGTTTCTTTATACGTCACCACTTTACACCTGGCTTGTGTAACATATGATGCAGTGCTGTAGCACTGAAATATTCTCGCTCACTTGCGTTAAAGTTTTCAATATTTTAGCAAGTTTCTCGGCGTCACCGTACGAAAATCTGTGACTAAATAAACTCAAATCGTGATCGTGTTTTAAGTCGACTTTATTATGAATAAATAATATAAAACAAAAACATTTAAAAGTCAATTTCTACGTAGATCAAGAAAGAAAAATTTTACTCTAGTTACTTTTTATTAAATAATTATAATTAACGTAAATAAAGTATTAATCTGTTCGTTAAAAGAGCTTTCTACCATAACATAAAATCTGCTGTTTTACGAAATCATATTTTATCACTTATTTTAATCCAAATGGGACGAAACAACTATATTGCACACCTTCCTCCTTTTGTGAAAAGTCCTTCCCACTTCTCCAAGCTCATTTGTTGCAAGAAAGACAAATCTAGAAGAGATTAAATATCTAAAAGTGTATGTCTGAATTTACTGGAACATATTAATAGAAGAGTACTAGCAACACTTCTACCTGCTGCTAGGTTCCCTAAGCCTTGCGTTTCACCCTTTATTCTAGGTTCCCCTTACCTACCTTACTCATTCTTTCCGTATGTATTTTTAAATAATATTTTTTTAAGGTTTAGGAGAATCTTCGTTTTCAAAAACCTTTATTCTCAGATTGATTGTGTAGGTCCCAGCTATGCAAATGTTTCTTACAATATACTTACACACCTTTTCTGGACAGTTTCATTACTAAGGTTTATATTTATTGGTAAATGCTTGACCATTTACGTTTTCTCTTGTTTAGCGGTTAATAATATCTACAGAATTATGCGGGGCACGGAGCAGTATTGTGCTGTGCGATAAAGTGTAAACTCAGCAGCGCCAATTGCGGCGACGAGGTTAACTAAAAGTAAATAGACATGTTTGCAAAGGTCGGAAACCAGGTCACGTAGGGGAAGATGACGATAGGGTGGTGCGACGGCTTTACACACTGTGCTGTAAATGTTTGTAGGGACGCGTTTATTAAATAGCCTTACGGTAGGGATTGCCAATTTTCCAGTGCACTCTTTTGCAACCTACGTAAGCAAAATTATGAGAGAGTATATATGTTTTCATCATATGTGTAGCCGTAGCATGTATGAAAATTTATTGAACAAAATTTCAACTTGAAAAACCAAATCGTATACGACTACAAATTGTGAAGCTACGAGAAAACTAATTAAATGGATAATTATTTAAGCAAAAGATATTTTCTAAAACTGAAAGAAATAAAGAGAATAATTTTGTACATAATGAGATCCGAAAAATTTCTTTAACTACATTTTCTTTACTTAGATTTCGCTCTCACTTCCAACGAACGCTGGTACAAAACGTGAAATGGAGTTGTGAGAGGTGTAACATTGCGTAAATTATCTCAAAGCTCCTTGACTCATTTATGCAGCGTCTCCTCTCCCAGCATAAATGGTGTGACCACAGTGTATCATGGACGCAGTGTTACACTTTGTGAGCGGCTGAGACGCTGCGAGGAAAGAGCCTTTATGAAAGCCTAACGACGCATGCGTAGGTAAAGGCGCCGCTCGCAAGGTAACTGTAATGAACGGTGACAAAGTGGAACAAAGGTTGTGGCTTCTTATGTTTTCATTTTGTATACCCTGCTTCTTGCCGTTTAGCTTTTAATCTTTAAACTTACAATTTACTGCGGTTTTATGGTCGTCGCCTCCGATCGCTTTTGAAATTACCCAACTGAAGTGGGATCCTATGCCTTATCCCTTATACCGGACCTAAGGAGTCAGTTTAGTTGACGCGAGATCCCTTACTTTGAGTTGTCATTTGTCTTGATATGTCACAAATTTCACTTCGTTTGAATTATAAAACTTGGACATATTTTGTCTTCCACTTTTAAAAATATATAATCGCTCAACCTGAGTATAAGTTTTCCTAAGGCAAATCAATCAATTTATGCTTGCTCTTTTTGAGTTGTAAAATAAGGGGATTTCGGAAGTAAAACTCTACGACCCGTCATGCGTGAGCTTCAATATACGTGGTAGGTTATAAGAGTGTCCTTATCAAAACCTATGACTTCGTATATTAATCACCTGTTTTCCTCTATATAAAGGGGTTATGTTTAAATAATTTACAAAATAGATTCCCTTTTTAATATGTATTATCCTAGTCGGATGGCTAAATATGTGTAATTCAATTGCTGCAGGAATGCATGTGTGTCAATTTCTTTGGAATAGGACGAAATTCATTAAATTACAGAACAACACATTTAATTTACCCAAAACATAAGTTATAACAGAAGGTTAGTTTGTATTTGTAATGGTATAAGAATTGCTTAATATCATACTTTAAAGTGCGCCTGGTGGGTAGGCATTCCACCGTTACTTGTCACAATCGATTTAGTCACGCTACCCAGATATTTATTTCGAATTGCCCAACAAAGCAGAGCCTTGAATAATATATGCTTGATTACGTAATGCTAACTTGAATAAAGGATGTATCGAACACGACGAGTGATTTACCTGTTGAAAAGACATTTATTAAGCAATTCATTCAAAGAGACCGTAAAATAAAAATCTATAAATAGAATACGTTTTGTATCAAAATGATGTCAAAAATAAATTTGTTTATTAAAAGTAAAGCATTACAGTGTTGGGAGGCATTTTTTAAAATAATTTTAATTTTTTATTTACAAAAAACTGTGTTTAAAAGTGCTAAGCTTGTAGATATAATTGATAGTAACGCATCTCGTTTTCAGTTTTCGCCATAAAAAGGTTCAATATCCTCAGTTAACACAAACATATTTTTGTTTAGGCCTTTAAACATGAGTTTCTTTGGAAAATATCTATTTAAAACAACATATAAATTTTCCCAATCTAAACCAACATATACACAATTTTGAAAACACTAACATTACATACAAAAATAACATCAAATCATGACAAAATTTGTGAGCAAATGACAAATAAGTTAAGAAAGACCAATTTTGTTTAGTTATTTTTATTAAATAATTACAGTGATTATAAAAAGTAACTTAACCTGTGCATTAAAACAGCTGTTCTACCACATAACTTATAATAAAATCAGCTGTCTTATGAAATCTTAAGTTATCACTTATTTTAAGTCAAATGGGTCGAATTAAATATATATTGCATACACCTTGGCCATTTGCGAAAGGTTTTTCTCCCATATAAAACTAAAATTAATTAATTAAATTTATTTAATGAATAAATATTTTTTTAAAATTGTATTAATATCAGATGTCCTACACTATAAGTTTAAAAAAATGTATTTGGACTTGAGTGGATGAATAAAATGTATTTTATAAACTATTGAAAATTTGAACTTGATTTATATAGGGTGAATGTGGGCTAATGGAAGGAATAGAAAAACAAACAAAACTTTACGACTCTCTGAATTGGTGTTTAAACCTTTAATTAGTTTTTGTAATACTTGGAACTACAATCGATTTAATCAGTAGAGCGTAAACACTGTTGGAATTCTTATTAATGATTTCTTAATTAATAAATACCTACGTGAGATGTTAATATACAGCATGGTGGCCTACACCAAAACAGAAGGACACGCAATGATACAATTTCAGGAGCGTTGATGTCAGTCACGCGATATCTGGATTATTCCTGAATGTTGATGGAGGGGTGTTGTGTAGAATATAAAGGTGTTTTATTGTTTGTTTTATAACCGCAAATTATTTAATGGCTTTTTATTACCAAGGAAGTAATGAAGAAAAACAGAGGGTAAAATTGAAAATTAAGTATTTAGTTGTTGATTGTAGCCCACAGAAAACAAAATCAAATCTGCATTGAAGTACCTTCAGGTTGTAGGGTTTGTATACGTTTTGCCGTTTATTAATCAATTAGGCATCATTGCTTTCTATGTGGGCAAGCGTTAGTGATCAGTGTGGTAGGGTTTATATACTGCTCTGCAGAAAGGAAAGCGTCTACCTACGTCTGCATTGTTGCTTGCATTGTGGGGATACTAGGGGCTGAAATACTAGGGGGTTCTCACAAACACATACACACATACACACACACATACACACACACACACACACACACACACACACACACACACACACACACACACACACACACACACACACAAACCAGCCGTAAACAAAGGTTTCTCAGCCGTAACAAACCAAAGGTAAACAAACATGAATCAAAAGACGAGAGACAATTGAAAAGGGTTTTTTTAAAAGCTTGTCACGTACAGAATTAGAGTCACGAACGCCCCCCCCCCCTATAATAAAGCTGTGTACGTATATTGTCCCTGCTAAAGCCTCACAAACTGCGTTGAAGGAAATTACATTTGTTGTAAATGAGTGAAAAATTGTCAAATATTCAAGTCAGTGTATTTGAAACCACCAGCGTATGCACAAAATCTTCGATATAGCCCAGTAGCAACTAATACTCCTTTCGTACCAAACAAAGAAGTAAATTCATTGTCTACCGCTATATGTTTGGCTTCGATAGATATGGCGGGGTTCGAGAAAGAATATTTTAACAAAACTATCCTACCATATCCTAGATCGTTACTACAGCAACGCTCGAAGCTACTATTTTCCATAATACAGGCGAAATAGATATAAAGTTATAGACAGGGGATTGTACTTGAAAATCGGTTTTCTACCATAGATCCTAAAATCATACCACATATTTTTGACTCTCCTGCTATATTCATCAGATTTTTATGAAAAAGAGATGTTATTTGGAACCCAAATGCTTAGAACCAATCACCTTTAATACATTTCATTTCGAACTTGACAAATAAAGACAACGTATTCGCTAGTTTCTTCAGGATTTTATAAACAGATTAGAAGTTTCCCTTTTTATATAAACTAAAGCTTAGAAGTTTCGAAATCGCTTGTAATGGAAATATATATTTAATATTTATTTTCTGAGAAATATCCAATAAACACAATTGGTATAGATTATGGTCGCGTCTAGGGACATATCCAGAAATTTATTCTAGAGGGATGCACAGCAATACTAAGCTTCAACAGATCTCCTACAGTGAAGTAATGCCATTGTGTGAAGTAAATGTAGACTGTATGTAGGGGAGCACAAAGGGGAACCCTGTAAAGTTGTGTGTGGGACCCCGATTGTAGAAATATTTAAAACAGAGTAAAATAAAGTAGGATGAAGCGTCCTTTATCTATACAAAATGTAATGTTTAAATTCCGCGAGGATTCGAAATCGCTTGTAATGGAAATATATATTTAATATTTATTTTCTGAGAAGGATCCAATAAGCCCAATTGGTATAGATTATGGTCGCGTCTAGGGACATATCCAGAAATTTATTCTAGAGGGATGCACAGCAATACTAAGCTTCAACAGATCTCCTACAGTGAAGTAATGCCATTGTGTGAAGTAAATGTAGACTGTATGTAGGGGAGCACAAAGGGGAACCCTGTAAAGTTGTGTGTGGGACCCCGATTGTAGAAATATTTAAAACAGAGTAAAATAAAGTAGGATGAAGCGTCCTTTATCTATACAAAATGTAATGTTTAAATTCCGCGAGGATTCGAAATCGCTTGTAATGGAAATATATATTTAATATTTATTTTCTGAGAAGGATCCAATAAGCCCAATTGGTATAGATTATGGTCGCGTCTAGGGACATATCCAGAAATTTATTCTAGAGGGATGCACAGCAATACTAAGCTTCAACAGATCTCCTACAGTGAAGTAATGCCATTGTGTGAAGTAAATGTAGACTGTATGTAGGGGACACCAAAGGGGAACCCTGTAAAGTTGTGTGTGGGACCCCGATTGTAGAAATATTTAAAACAGAGTAAAATAAAGTAGGATGAAGCGTCCTTTATCTATACAAAATGTAATGTTTAAATTCCGCGAGGATTCGAAGTCGCTTGTAATGGAAATATATATTTAATATTTATTTTCTGAGAAGGATCCAATAAACACAATTGGTATAGATTATGGTCGCGTCTAGGGACATATCCAGAAATTTATTCTAGAGGGATGCACAGCAATACTAAGCTTCAACAGATCTCCTACGGTGAAGTAATTCCATTGTGTGAAGTAAATGTAGACTGTATGTAGGGGACATCAAAGGGGAACCCTGTAAAGTTGTGTGTGGGACCCCGATTGTAGAAATATTTAAAACAGAGTAAAATAAAGTAGGATGAAGCGTCCTTTATCTATACAAAATGTAATGTTTAAATTCCGCGAGGATTCGAAATCGCTTGTAATGGAAATATATATTTAATATTTATTTTCTGAGAAATATCCAATAAACACAATTGGTATAGATTATGGTCGCGTCTAGGGACATATCCAGAAATTTATTCTAGAGGGATGCACAGCAATACTAAGCTTCAACAGATCTCCTACAGTGAAGTAATGCCATTGTGTGAAGTAAATGTAGACTGTATGTAGGGGACATCAAAGGGGAACCCTGTAAAGTTGTGTGTGGGACCCCGATTGTAGAAATATTTAAAACAGAGTAAAATAAAGTAGGATGAAGCGTCCTTTATCTATACAAAATGTAATGTTTAAATTCCGCGAGGATTCGAAATCGCTTGTAATGGAAATATATATTTAATATTTATTTTCTGAGAAGGATCCAATAAGCCCAATTGGTATAGATTATGGTCGCGTCTAGGGACATATCCAGAAATTTATTCTAGAGGGATGCACAGCAATACTAAGCTTCAACAGATCTCCTACAGTGAAGTAATGCCATTGTGTGAAGTAAATGTAGACTGTATGTAGGGGAGCACAAAGGGGAACCCTGTAAAGTTGTGTGTGGGACCCCGATTGTAGAAATATTTAAAACAGAGTAAAATAAAGTAGGATGAAGCGTCCTTTATCTATACAAAATGTAATGTTTAAATTCCGCGAGGATTCGAAGTCGCTTGTAATGGAAATATATATTTAATATTTATTTTCTGAGAAGGATCCAATAAACACAATTGGTATAGATTATGGTCGCGTCTAGGGACATATCCAGAAATTTATTCTAGAGGGATGCACAGCAATACTAAGCTTCAACAGATCTCCTACGGTGAAGTAATGCCATTGTGTGAAGTAAATGTAGACTGTATGTAGGGGACATCAAAGGGGAACCCTGTAAAGTTGTGTGTGGGACCCCGATTGTAGAAATATTTAAAACAGAGTAAAATAAAGTAGGATGAAGCGTCCTTTATCTATACAAAATGTAATGTTTAAATTCCGCGAGGATTCGAAATCGCTTGTAATGGAAATATATATTTAATATTTATTTTCTGAGAAATATCCAATAAACACAATTGGTATAGATTATGGTCGGATCCAGGGACGTATCCAGAAATTTATTCTAGAGGGATGCACAGCAATACTAAGCTTCAACAGATCTCCTACGGTGAAGTAATGCCATTGTGTGAAGTAAATGTAGACTGTATGTAGGGGACATCAAAGGGGAACCCTGTAAAGTTGTGTGTGGGACCCCGATTGTAGAAATATTTAAAACAGAGTAAAATAAAGTAGGATGAAGCGTCCTTTATCTATACAAAATGTAATGTTTAAAATCCGCGAGGATTCGAAATCGCTTGTAATGGAAATATATATTTAATATTTATTTTCTGAGAAATATCCAATAAACACAATTGGTATAGATTATGGTCGCGTCTAGGGACATATCCAGAAATTTATTCTAGAGGGATGCACAGCAATACTAAGCTTCAACAGATCTCCTACGGTGAAGTAATGCCATTGTGTGAAGTAAATGTAGACTGTATGTAGGGGACATCAAAGGGGAACCCTGTAAAGTTGTGTGTGGGACCCCGATTGTAGAAATATTTAAAACAGAGTAAAATAAAGTAGGATGAAGCGTCCTTTATCTATACAAAATGTAATGTTTAAATTCCGCGAGGATTCGAAATCGCTTGTAATGGAAATATATATTTAATATTTATTTTCTGAGAAATATCCAATAAACACAATTGGTATAGATTATGGTCGGATCCAGGGACGTATCCAGAAATTTATTTATAGAGTGATGCACAGCAGTAGGGTGCCAAACGTAACGGATTCTTTAGAAGTAAGGAATATGCTTAAGAAATATATGGAATTCCAGTTTAGGCTATTCCAGCTAAATGTCACGCCCTTATTGTGGTGTAATGTTCATATCGGAACTTTGGACATTTGTTTTATAGAAATTACGGTAAACCTTTAAATAAGATACTTGTAAACACACATGTGAAATTACTTTGAAAACAAATTTAACCAATTTTTCTATAATTTTAAATAAATCTTTCAATTTGAATGAAAACTTCAAGTACTTCCCCGAGGACTTCATGTGAAAATGAAATTGATTCAATGTTATCTTATTCATATTTTCAGACATTAATAAAATACTTTTTATTCATCTACTCAAAATCAAATACAGTTTTTAAACTTTTAGTTAAGGACACTTTATGTTAATACAGTTTATTTCAAATATTAATTCATTTATTGAATTGAATAATGAAATAATTTTAGTTTTATATGAAAGAAAACGTTTTACAAAAGGGGCAAGGTATGCAATATAGATACTACGTCCTATTATGGCTTAAAATAAGTTATAACAAATATTTCATCAACGGCTGATTTTATGCTCTGTTTAAACCTATAGGTTATTTTACTTTATTTATATAATTGTAATTATTTAATAAAACGTATCAGAAATAAAATCCTTTTTTGTTGCTTTAAATAGGAATTAACTTTATAAATTATTGTTTATATTACTTGTTTTACTATTAGAGCAAGACTAGATACAGCCGTGAAAGTATGCATTATTTCGCTTATACTTGGGGCTAAAATTCGGGCAATTTAAGTCCAATGTTTTAAATAGGCCTATATACGTTTCTATAGTGAACGAGCTGACTCCATTTTCCTGGGCCTTGCAACAAACACGTGTAGATTAAACGTACGTTTCTGAAAATTATGAATTCATACAGTTTTTTGTGAGTTTATAAATTCAGGGGTTTCCGCTGTAATTTAATTTTTTAAATATGAAAAAACCGGCTTCATCCAGTGGGTTTCGTCCCTTCTCTCAATTACAGTTTGAAACTAACCATGGGAGGACAGAATGAGCCTACTCAAAGAATGGGCCTTCGGTATTGTATTACTCATTATTTCCTGCCCACACATGGAGGCCTGAGGCTTGGTTACGTGGGCTAAATAATCAAATGGAAAGAGGTTTTAAAATGTTGCTGTACAGACTGGTTCAGTCTGATAGTTTTACCCTTGTCATTATTTATTTTCTCTACTAGGTTTATCTTATCTATATCTATAGGCCCCTACTATTATATAAAAGTCTAATGGTGTCTGTAATTGTGTATGTGTGTGTGTCATAGCGTTGCTTGTTGCATGTTCTGTGACTGCAGAGCACTCCCTACTTTTCTGCGTCTTTCAGTTAACGTAGAAACAAAGGCTATTTACACGTCAAACGTTTAACTTTCGTACAATTTGATGTTCGTAACCGGTGAACATCTGTTTAGGGGTGTTTTCAGCCCTGAATTATGAAACAGTTGGAAACTAAACATAACTTTACAATGCCCATATAGACTTGCATTAGTGATTTTGTTTACAAACTAGCTACAGCAATGACGACACCGCTCATTAAAAGGTTTGACTTACAGAGACATTTACAGGTGGTTCCAACACCACCGATACACGTAGCAATAAGTATGGAATATAGGCTTTTACGGGCTATTCTAACATGGCAAAGGCATAGAATAGATAAAATTATAATTGGTTCTAAGATGGCAAAGGAGTAGAAGAGAGGAATTTAGGTATGATCTACTTTGAAGATTAAATACATCGGAAATTGGGAGTTTACAGGCGGCAGTGGATAAAAAGGGAAGATAATATTTGCATAGCGGTTAAAATAAATGAGTACCCAAAGCTATGAATATACTGTACAGACGCTAGATTACGATAGCTAGATTGTTCCCCTCCGGCCTGGTACTCTGTTATCAAGTCACGTACTTTCTTATCTCTAAGTTAAAAGGTTACTCTTTATTCTTTTTTGGTTGCAAACTCAATGTTACCTGTAACACAGCCCCGATGTGAGTGTGGCGATATGATTTTTTGCTAAAATGTAAACACGCGTACAAGCGCGAGTGTGTGTGCGTGCGTCCGCGATGTAGTTTAAAACGATCAGTTGGTATGTTTGTGACCGTCTGGGAAGGATATGAATGGGTTGTGAATGTAAGTAAAATAAGGCAGGACCATCTTAGGTACCTTGTCATATACATTGTTTTGCCTAATCTGTAAGTAAACTTTCATTTAAAAAGTAGAACGAGAAAATGACTACTAGAGAAACTGCAAATGCTTAGTTCAGTTTAGTGTCAGGTCTGTTGCAGGTAAAATCCAATCGGCACAATGCAAAAATATGTATTTAATTAGTGAAAATAATAACCAAATAAAATCTAATTTACAAAACCAGGTCAAATCTAAATATGTAGGATTATGAAATAAAAAAGAGATTAATTATGTCAAGGTTGTGATGTAAAAGAGCAGGTTAATATATGTAAGGATAGTAATACAAGAGACCAGGTTAAATATGACAATTACACAACATGAAATACAAGGTTTAATATGTCACGATTATGATATGAAAGACAAAGCTAAATATGTCAGGATTATGATATAAAAGACCTAGCTAAATATGTCAGAATTATGATATGAAAGACAGGTTTAAATATGTTATGATTTAGTTATGAAAGTCGAAGCTAAACATGTCAGGAATATAATATGAAATACCGACTTAAATATGTCAGGACTATGATATGAAATACGAAGCTAAATATGTCTATATCATGATATAAAAGTCGAAGCTAAATAGTCAGGATTATAATATGAAAACAAAACTTAAAAATGTCAGGATTATGATATGAAAGACTAAGCTTAATATGGCAGGATTACGATATGACAGACTAAGCTAAATATGTCAGGTATATGATGTGAAAGACGAAGGAAAATATGTCAGTATTATGATATGAAAGACAGGGTTAAGTATGTCAGGACGGTGATAGTAAGTACCATGCTAAAATTATTAGGATTATTATATGAAAGACGAAGCTAAATATGTCAGGATTATGATATGAAAGACGACGTTGGTATGTCATAACGGTGATATAAAGACCATGCTAAATATGTCAGGAATATGATATGAAAGACATGGTTAAATATACCAGGACGGTGATATAAAGGACCATTCTAAATTTGTTATTATGATATGATAGACGAAGCTAAATAGTCAGGATTATGATTTGAAAGTCGAAGCTGAACATGTCAGGATTATGATATGAAAGACAGGGTTAAACATTTCAGGACGGTATATAAAACACCTAGCTTAATATGTAATGATTATGAGATGAAAGATAAAGCTAAATATGTCAGGATTATGATATAAAAGACGAAACCACATATGTCAGGACGGTGATATAAAAGACCAAGCTAAATTACGTCAGGATTATGATATGAGTGATGAAGCTATATATGTCAGGATTATGATACGAAGCTAAATGTATAAGGATTTTAATATGAAAGACCAACTTAAATCAGGATTATGATATGAAAGATAAGGTTAAATATGTCAGTACAGTGATAGAAGGACCATGCTCAATGTGTTAGGAATATTAAATGAAAGACAAAGCTAAATATATCAGGGTTTTGATTTGAAAGTTGAAGCTAAACATGTCAGGATTATTTTAAGAAAAATGGTACCTAAAGGGGTAGCGATGAATTTAGGTGTTACTTAGGGAAGGGTATAAAGATTCTCTGGTCCTAGGTATACAGGGAAATAATTGCATTGTTGGGGGGGGCTTAGAGCTGCTCTCGTCTGGGTTGGAGCTGTCTACACAAATATTATGTTTATATTATATATTTTATTTTCGTTAGAATGTCATAGTAGAATTAAAATTACAACAGTACTCTGATAGCCAATATCAAACTGTTTTTGTTGCTCATCATTTCTCTTTCCCAGTCAGGAAACAGACGGTTCCCATGACAACTGGGATGGACAGAAATGCTATACCAAGTTTCCTTTTTACCCACAGGCGGGACCACAACCTAGAGCTTACTCACGAGGTAGAAGTTTCCTCTTTCCCTATATATACAGTAGAAAAATAAATTCGAATTTGTTTAGCAGTCAGTTGGCCTGCTATTATAAGAAGATGAATTAATAAAGAAAGGTTTTTTTATGGTGTTCCTTGAGCATTTGCAGCAAAACTAACCCGTCGCGCGTCGTGCAATGCTAGCGCAATCTATTCTACCCGAGACCCGTGGAAACGTCTGCCTTGCAGCTAACAACGAGTCACGGAGTTCGAGCATAATGTCACCGCTCGAATGATAAATGTAACCGTTTCTTTATACGTCACCACTTCACACCTGGCTTGTGTAACGTATGATGCAGTGCTGTAGCAGTGAAATATTCTCGCTCACTTGCGTTAAAGTTTCCAATATTTTAGCAAATTTCTCGACGTCAACGTAAGAAATCTGTGACTAAATAAACTCAAATCGTGATCGTGTTTAAAGTCGACTTTATTATAAACAAATAATATAAATAAAAACTTTCCAAAGTCAATTCCTACTTAGATCAAGAAAGACAAATTTTACTCTAGTTACTTTTTATTTATTTATTACAATTAACCATAAATTCAGTGGTTTTATGAAATCATATGTTATCACTTATTTTAATCCAGATGGAACGAAATAACTATATTGCATACTTTCCCCCTTTTGTAAAAAGTTTTCCTCCCATATAAAACTAAAATAATTCATTAAAATTATTTAATGAAATAATATTGGAAAATCCTGAATTAACGACTGATAATTAAAACTTTCAGAAATAAGAAGGCCTTACTTGAAATTTGTGACTTAAAAACCTGTTTGTTTAGTTTATAGTCTTAAAAATTAATAAAAGCAATTAAGGTTTTCATTGTGAACTAAAGAATCTCAACCGAAGCAGGGCGTGACTGAGAACTATGTTGCAGGGTCTTGTGAGTTAAACGTTTGTAAGTTTCCCACACAAATAGTAAACCTATACATTCGCCTTCCTACTTGTCCAAGCTCGCTTGTTGCAAGCAAGACCAATCTAGAAGAGTTTTAAAAATCTAAAAGTGTATGTCTGAATTTACAGGAACATATTAATAGAAGAGTGCTAGCAACAGTTCTGCCTGCTGCTAGGTTCCCCAACTCTTGTGTTTCACCCTTTATACTAGGTTCCCTTTATCTACTTACTCATTCTTTCCGTGTGTATTTTTAAATAATATTTTTTAAGGTTTAGGAGAATCTTCGTTTTCGAAAACCTTTATTCTCAGATTGATTTTGTAGGTCCCAGCTATGCCAACGTTTCTTACAATATACTTACACTTTTTCTGTAAAGTTTCATTACTAAGGTTTATATTTTATGGTAAATGCGTGACCATTTAAATTTTCTCTTATTTAGCCATTAATAATATCTACAGAATTATACGGGGCACGGAGCAGTATTGTGCTGTGCGATAAAAAGTAAACTCAGCAGCGCCAATTGCGGCGACCAGGTTAACTACAAGTAAATAGACATGTTTGCAAAGATCGGAAACCAGGTCACGTGGGGGAAGATGACGATAGGGCGATGCGACGGCTTTACACACTGTGCTGTAAATGTTTGTAGGGACGCGTTTATTAAATAGCCTTACGGTAGGGATTGCTAATTTTCCAGTGCACTCTTTTGCAACCTACGTAAGCAAAATTATGAGAGAGTATATATGTTTTCATCATATGTGTAGCCGTATCATGTATGAAAATTTATTGAACAAAATTTCAACTTGAAAAACCAAATTGTATACGAATACAAATTGTGAAGCTACGAAAAAACTAATTAAATGGATAATTATTTAAGCAAAAGATATTTTCTAAAACTGAAAGAAATAAAGAGAATAATTTTGTACATAATGAGAACAGAAAAGATTTCTTTAACTACATTTTCTTTACTTACATTTCACTCTCACTTCCAACGAACGCTGGTACAAAACGTGAAATGGAGTTGTAAGAGGTGTAACATTGCGTAAATTATCTCAAAGCTCCTTGACTCATTTATGCAGCGTCTCCTCTCCCAGCATAAATGCTGTGCTGTAAATGTTTCTAGGGACGCGTTTGTTACGTAGCCCTACGGTAGGGATTGGCACCTTTCCAATGCACTCCTTTGCAACCCACGAGATAATGTGTTCATCACATGTGTAGCCGTATCATGTATGAAAATTTCAACTTGAAAAAACAAATTGTGAACGACAAGAAAATCGTGAAGTTACGAATAAAATAATTATATGGATAATTATTTACGCAAAAAATATTTTCTTAAACTGAAAGAAAGAAAGAATGTTCTACATAATCAGAACCGAATGCTTCTTTAGTTACATGTCTCATTTCCAACGACCTCAGGTCCAAAACGTGAAGTGGAGTTGTGAGAATGGGTTGTGTAACATTGCGTAAATTATCTCAAAGCCTCCTTGATTCATTTATGCATTGTTTCCTCCCCCAGTGTAAATGTGTACTTCTTCCATTTTTAACAATTTATAATCGCTCGAGTATAAGTTTGCCTAAGACCAATCAGTTAATTTAAAAATGCTTGCTCTTTTTTAATTATAAGGGGATTTCATAAGTAAAACTCTGCGATCCGTCATGCGTGATCCATTATGCATTACACGTAGTAGGTTATAAGTGCGTCCTTATTAAAACATATGACTTCGTAAATTAATCATCAGTTTTCCTCTATATAAAGGGGTTATGTTTAAATCATTTTCACATTAAATCCACTTTTCAGTATGTATTAGCCTAGTCGCATGACTCAATATGTGTAACTCAATTGCTGCAGGAATGCATGTGTAGAAATGTGTAGATATAGTCAAAAAACAATTAATGCTTTGAAGACTTTCTTAGTAAATCCAGTAATTGGGTCATTTAAAAACAACTAAAAGTGAAATAAATGTATAGAAAAGTTAGATACATAGCTTTAAGTCAGATCAAGTCAGGGCATGCTAACTAACGGTTCCATATATATAAAAATGCGATGTTAATTATATGGAATCAAAAATAAAAAGTCGAACTTTCTACATTTTCCCAACTTTCTGTGTATAAAAAATATTTAGAAATCTAATTTAAATGTATTCAGTATGTTTTATTACCTAATCTACCAGTTTTCCATTATTTTATCTGTTACAAATTATGCTAATCATTTAGGTTTTCCATTTAATTTTATTGGTTTATGTTCATTAATTTAAATATTAAATTCTACATGTAGATATTTAGGATTTTTTATATTTATTATTATTTAAAAAAATACTATAAAAATTCCTTGGTTCCTAATTTGTTTTAATAAAGAGTTTAAAAGTTGCAACATATTTAAAATAGCAATCTCCTAAATAGTTTCATCGTTCGCTATTAGATAGCGCTAGTTGTATAGTATGTTTCACTTCAAGTGGTTTATAATTGGTGTCACTTCTGACAAATGGCCGTTTTGGCACACCCCAGATCTAATAATTTCTCATCAATGTTGAAAGTAGTGGCTTCAGCATATACGTACTGTAATTAATTCTTAGCGTGCAGGCACATGATAAAATTAATGTATTTGAGAGAGTGACGGACATTTACGGTCGTAACGGTTTTTTATTTCATACTTTTTTGTTATTACCAAACAGTATTTGTTTCAAAACGTTTGTCTTTGTCTGGTAAAATATTCCACGTTCTGGCCTCTAGTTATCGGTGATTACACATTTCTACAATCAAGCTACCTGGATTGCCATGCCTGATGTGTTCGTCGGAGACATCTTGTCTCTGGTCAAGCTTTATAATTTGTCCATGAACTAAAATGTAATTTTAATTGAGCGTTTACATTAAATATAATCGATTTCATGTTTTTTCTACTCAAGCCAAATTACAATTAAAGGTTGGGGTGCTCATCATTGAAGTTGGTGGTGTACTGAATACCTTAAGGGCCCCGAAGAATCACTTCCTGAGTTATATCCAGGGAAATAATGGACGGCTTAGTCGTGGTTAGCCAAATTGTCGTCCTGGACTACGTATCTCGCAAGCCACGTAAATGGTAAAATAAAGTTGGTTAATTCTATTGAAACTATAAAGTTACAGGTCGTCAGGTTTAGCCCGACCGGTGACGTTACGGTGCGCAGACGTACTTGCGTGTATGTGTGTGGCTATACTCGCTGAGAAACAACGGTGCGGTATACTAAGTAGTGAATAGTATAGGATTCAACTCTACGCCGACTCATCCCCTCCCGCTACCAGTTTTCTCTCGCGTTTATCTGCCTGCCACTTAAGCGCACTTCACCGATCACGCTAAACCTATAACCACTTTCGTGTCATGAAACCAACAACATTTTAGTAACTAAACAACTAATATAGACAAACATTTTTTACAGTAAATGCCTGCTTAAGCTAACAAATAAAATTTTATTTTAGTTACTTTTTATTAAATAAATTTAAATAATATAGATAAAGTAACATAGTCTAATTTAAAACAGCTGTTCTACCACATAACCTATAACATAAGATTAGCTGTTTTATGAAATCATGTTACCATTTTATTTTAAGCCAAATACGAAGACAATAACCATATTGCATAACTTACCCCTTTGGTGAAAAGTTATTTAATATCAGGGGTCATCCACTAAATGATTTGAAAACAATTTTTTTGAACTTGTGGAGATAAATGAAAAGTATATTATCAACAATTGAATATTTGAAAAAGGTATGTATATATACATACACAGGAGGGATTGAATAAAATATAAAATTTTGAGTTCCAACATTGTTTTTTTTCGAATGAATATGTATGTTGTGGGTTTCACACTCTTCAGAGGCAGCAGCGTGGCGCCGGAGGTTAACCCCACAAGAATATTAAATGGTTTTAAAAAAAGATTTTAATTAGCTAACTCCGTGTATCATTCTAATCCAATGTATTAATTCATTCACGCAATCTTCTGTAATCTGTGATCAAAATTGTACAATCTAAGTGCGGTAAATATAAGCAGCAGCGGGAGGGTGAAAACTCGTGGAGGACATTTTGCATTTGTCTTGCACCAACTTGCGAATATTCCTCCGGTGGCTGTCAACGTCTGCTCAGTAATTTGCTCATTTGTAGACCGCAAAGTTAGGTTCGGAAGACATTAATAGCTGACGGCTGCCGCAACGGTTGAGGGGGTGTTAAGTAGGCCATATTGTGCCGTGTTGTAGGACAGACACTGGATCTACGTCCGATCTCTACGAATTCCGTGTAAATAGCCAAACGTAAGAGACTTATAAGGAAACAGCTTATTGGATGGATATTTAAAATCTTCCTGAACACAAACACGCCATTTTTCATAACTTACTGTTTTATATTTTAAAGACTGTAATTATTATTGATTAAAAAACCAACACATACCTCTGTAAGTTAATATATTCAAAGGAATCTGACATTTATAGTGTCATGTGTGATAAATGAATTGTATTAATAAGATGAAAATGTATAATGTGTAACGAGAATAAATGTATTTAATAAATGAAGGAGCTTGAATGAGATCAAGTGTAACTTATGACTCCAATTTCAGAGTCCGCTATAGTGGGATACGTCTGGAAAAGAGAAAACAAACAAACAGTAATTCCTGTTATTATCTAGGTGCTGTTAGTAATGTAATATGTTTTACTGCGATAGTCAGATGTTTAGAGTGTAGGGGGATTTAGTCTCGTTAAATATATATATTACAAATGCACTTAGGTGTCACCGTAAATATATAATGCAATACGTGTAACAAGTCTTCAGACGAACACATCATGTCACGTAAGGGTTATTACAGTATGTAGGGCGGTCCTGGAATCTAATAGAAGCAAGTAATGTTCCGTTACGTACGACTTTATATTGCAAAATGGCGTCTAGTGTGAACTTTAATGCTTACTAGAAGAGTGAATAATAGGAAACTGTTTCATTAGTGCTATGCTGCCCGACATCTCTAATGCTGTGGTAGTGTTATGTGTTGTACACAGCAAGCAGCAACAAGATAATACGAAGTGAAGGGAAAACCTTTGTTCAAAATATATTAAATATAATAATTAATAATTAATATATATATATATATATATATATATATATATATATATTATACTAGTATATTACACACGCACGCAAGCACGCACAGAGGGGGGGAGAGAGAGAGAGACAGAGACAGAGAGTGTCAGACAGATAGAGACGGACAGACGACAGACAGACAGACAGGCAGGCGGACAGATAGACAGACATACAGACAGATGGACAAACAGAGAGACAGATAGACAAACAGGCAGACAGACAGACACACACACACACACACACACACACACACACACACCCACACACACACACACACACACATTTCAGTCTTATATAATATATAAATCTAATTTCACAAAAAATATATTTTTCAATGTAACTAGTTGTCTTTGTAGGGCATACCGGAGGTAATCTATAACCTTCATCCTACAGAGATATTAATAAAATTTCCAGCCAACCTTCCTCCCGCGGGCTGGAATATTGATGATACCTTGGGACGACGAGGGACGGAATTATAATCCAATATATCCATTCTCCAGGCAAGACCTTTCAAAGCTTATTAAACATCAACAATATTAATATCAGGCCATAACAAGCGTGTCGCTCATTTATAGTTCAACATTTACTAGGTTGGACACTCATGAGACAAGTTCTTTGGAATAGGACGAAATTCCTTAAATTACAGAACAACACATTTTCTCATAGAGAATTGGTAAAATATTATTTATGTTGATAAATAATGTTTGGTGTTACATCGAATGCAAGGGGAAAATGTATGTTGATGCATACATTGAACCATGTTAACATCTTAGTTAACGCGTTACCAACGTGGTATCGTGCCTAATACAGCGATATACCTATATCATGCTTCTTTTATTTCGTAATAGAACAAGAACTGGTAGCCGGCTTTTTACGTCTGCGTAAGTACAGAAGCTTACGTCATATCCTTGACTAGGTAATGCTAACTTGCAAACAGGATATATCGAAGACGACGAGTGTTTTACCTGTTGAAAACTAATTTATTAAACAATTCATTCAAAGAGACCGTCAAATAAAAATCTATAAATAGAATAGGTTTTGTATCGAAATAATGTAAAAAAATACATTTGTTTATTAAAAGTAAAACATTATAGTGTTGGGAGGTATTTTTTAAAATAATTTTAGTTTTTTATGTACAAATATTATCTTTAAAAGTGCTTAGCTTGTAGATATAATTTATATTACCGCATCACGTTTTCCTTTTTCGTCATAAACAGTTTCAACGTTCTCAGTTAGCACCAACATATTATTTTATTTTGTTTATTCCTTTAAACATAAGTATATTTGAAGAATATATATTCAAAATAACATATAAATTTACCTAATCTAAACCAACATATACACAGTTTTGAAAACACTAACATTACATACAAAAATAACATCAAATTATGACAAAATTTGTGAGCAAATGACAAATGAGTAAGGAAAGACCGATTTTGTTTAGTTATTTTTATTAAATAATTACAGTGATTATAAAAAGTACCTTAACCTGCTGTTAAGTAAAACAGCTGTTCTACCACATAACCTATAAAAAAAATCAGCTGTCTTATGAAATCATATGTTATCACTTATTTTAAGCCAAATGGGTCAAACTAAATATATTGCACATCTTGCCCCATTGCGAAAGGCTTTTCTCACATATAAAATTAAAATTAATTGATTAAATTTATTTAATGAATTAATATTTTTTAAATTGTATTAACATCAAATGTCCTACACTATAAGTTTAAAATATGTATTTGAACTTGAGTGGATGAATAAAATGTTTTATAAACGATTGAAAATGTGAACAAGATGCATATAGGGAAAGTGTGAGCTAAAAGAAGGAATAGAAAAACTTAAAAACTTTACGACCCTCTGAATTTGTTTTTAAACCTTTAGTTAGCTTTTGTAATACTTGGAACTACAATCGATTTAATCAGTAGAGCGTAAACACTGTTGGAATTCTTATTAATGATTTCTTAATTAAAAAATACCTACGTGAGATGTTAATATACAGCATGGTGCCCTACACCAAAACAGAAGGACACGCAATGATACAATTTTAGGAGCGTTGATGTCAGTCACGCGATATCTGGATTATTCCTGAATGTTGATGGAGGGGTGTTGTGTAGAATATAAAGTCATTAGGGCGAGGCGGAATTTGTTTCGTAAAGGGAAAAATTACATTATATTACCTTTTATTGTGTACAATCTGCGACAAGATTTGAAAGGCGTTTTATTGTTTGTTTTATATCCGCAAATTATTTAATGGCTTTTTATTACCAAGGAAGTAATGTAGAAAAACAGAAGGTAAAATTCAAATAAGTATTTAGTTGTTGATTGTAGGTAGATAAGGGGAAACTAGTATAAAGGGTGAAACGCCAGGGCTGGGGAACTCCGTTGTAGGCGCAAGTGTTGCTAGCACTCTTCTATTAATATGTTCCTGTAAATTCAGACATACACTTTTAGATTTTTAAATCTCTTCAAGATTTGTCATTCTTGCAACAAGCGAGCTCGGATTTTATTCTTTAAACGTTAGATAATTTAGGGCAAAAAGATATACAAAACCTGGAAAATGTATTTAAAGAAAAACCCAGAGTTATGTTTTGTAGATTTTCAGGTGGATTAAAGTCAACTCGGATTGGAGTTAGCAGTTTTACATTTTAATGATTTACTTAAGCAACGTTTTATTGTAGCAATTACTTTCTCGAATATTTTTCCACCGAGACAATAATTTCCTGATTTAAGATTGAAAAATGTCGTTGAATTTTATAAAATTAGATCTCCATGGCCCTTATTTATTAATTACAAAGGGCAAATTTTGAAACGTTCGGGACGGTTTTTAAAGGCCAGTGTTAGGATCAGGGCGTGGTTCTGTTCAGTGATGTTATTTCTATGGATATACACAAATGTTACCAAGTCATTTCAATCCTGTGGACGAATAAAGCCTTTGTTGTGTTTTGGTCATCTGACGATGTTAGTCAAAAGTAGAAATTTTGTAAAAACGCCCTTATGACGTAACTTATAAGGAAATGCATGGAGGCTCGTCAGGACGCGTCATCATTTAATAATTCCTACGAGAATACGTAAGAATGTAGAAATTGAAGAATCGTCTCGTCCACTTCCATTAGTCAAACATTGAGGTTCATAAAGGCCTCTCAATTGTTTTAACCTTTATTTAGAGGTTACTTGGAGGTTATGTTGAACTGATTAGAAACGAAATTTCCTATATATTATATTAGTTCCATGTATATAATAACAAGATTCTGCTATAGTGGTTTTTATTAACAGTAGGTTATGCTATTTTCTGTATTGTACATTATGTGTAAGCTAAGATGTATGTCTAAGGAAGACTATTTTTTTGTTAATACTGACTTATACACGATGTCTTATACACAAAAGGCTTTCCGCACGGAGAACCTATAAAGCTATGAAATGGTTTAACAGAAATATTCGCCATAAAATTATCTTGTTTATTGCATCGGAATTAAATTCAGACAAAAACAAAATGCTCTGTTATTTTTGATCACATATTGTGTATTGTGAAAGCTAAAAGTATGTTTTATTGCGTACGGGTCTATAAATCCCCGCTACACAAGGCAATCTGCAAAACCCATCCAGTCCCGCTATTTTATGGCTTGTAACGCTTCTATGGGTTATTAAATTACATTACAACATGATCTCACTGTTTTTTAAACACATTCTCTCTCTATTTCTCTAAATAATCTAATAACAATGTTAAATCCCCTTCAATATATTCAAGTTTTACGTCCAAATGATTATGATACACCAACTTGAGACAGTCTCATCGATTACTTTAATGTTAGAGACCATGGCATTTTGAAAAACTCGGGTCCATCGTTTCTTATCAATTATTTACATTACGGCATACATTTGTAGTAAGTTAGAGATTTGTATGCCTTACTTGTCCCAGATATTGCAAAATGTAGTCTACTTTGGAGAAAGGCCTAAGGGACACGGGAAATAACAAAACGTTTTGTGGGGTCCCAAATATTAAAACTTTTGTAAGTACAACAGAATATATCGTATTTGGTTTGTTTATATTTATCAAATAAATAGAAACTAAATTAAAACTTTTATCTTTGTTGATTCAAGTAATAGTTTACTTTAAACAAAAATTGTATAAACCTGTTTTTGGAAAAATCGTAACTGATTTCTTGATACGTTTATAATGACCCCTTCTTGCAAGAAAATTCCTCCATAAATTTAAGCGAAGCGCTATCATTCAATGGAACCCTACTTTCTCAGGCTTCTATATTTCGGCTTTATATTTACACGAGAGTAGATGCAGCCTGAGCCCTGACATTGTGAGGCGCAGTGGTATAATTGTCATTTCGAGATGCGGTATGGCCTAACGGGAAACTCCTTTTCATTTTACCACAGCAATAGTTCGCCACAAGCAATAGATTTATTTCGAATAGAAACAAGCAAACTATATCCTCTCACTTACCGTGTTGCATCGCTAGATACTCCAGATGATTTGCAGATTATCCACCTGACTAGGAGTGTTTTCTCATATTTTAGCTGCGTCGGCTGTGACTCAATTTCTTCTATTTCATTTTTTCATCCCCAAGTATTCGTTAAAATATTCTAGACCAATTAGTTTCCACTACCCGTGGAAGAATTCTTCAACAACTGTTTCCTAATTAATTTATCTTCCTATTCCTTTGCATAATACGTTTGTTCTCAGATATATCCCTTCATCTCGTCGCAGTAGATTTCTTCATCTTTGTCTTCATCTTCGTTTGTTGTTTGTCTGACGTTCTACAGGATATATTTATTTCGTTGGAATTAGTATTTTTATATTAGGTTAGTCTAAAAGTTAGTATTCAATCCCTTGATATTCTCAGCTTTTTAAAAATATGTAACCTAATATTATCATTGTTTGTGGTTTATTTCTTTAACAGTAATATTCTTCGTTTTTAATTATTTCTGTAACCAGGATATTCATCTATTTTATTTATTTTTTTAACAGTGGTATTAATGTTTTTCATATTTCTTTAACGATGATATTATTTTTTTCAATTGTTTATTTAATGGTGTTAATATTCTTTTTTTTACTTATTTCTTTAACAGTGATATTCATTTGTTTTATTTATATCCTTAACAGTGATAATCGTCTTAGTGTTATTCATCAGTGGTAATCATTTTGAATGACTTCATTTTCTCTCATTGTGGTTACGCCAACAGGGGAATCTAATTGCAGTAAATTCACACGGTCGGAGGGAAGATAACTGAACCACCGCCCGCTATCTTGTAAGAGACAGACATTAATTTACATCTGTAGTGTTTCCTTCTATGAGATCCTTAGCAATAAAGCTAACTTCTATTGCTACAAATGTTATTACAAGTAGACTCGCGTTTTCTATAGCAAACATTGGGCGTTGTGATGTGCGAACGTATCTGCTTTTTGGGAACTGTTAAGTAGTAACGAACCAATACAGGGCACAACAAATATCATACCTTGTGGGCTGCCATACAGTTCCTTCCATTAGTTCACACTCTATATATATATTTATATATCTTGTTCAAATTTCCAATCGTTAATAAACTTGATGTTAATAAATTTAATAAATTAATTTTAGTTCTATATGAGAGAAACACGTTTCACAAAAAGGGCAAGGAATGCAATATAGTTATTTGGTCCCATTCACTTAAAATTAATGATAACATACGATTTCACAAAACAGCTGATTTTATGTTATAGGTTATGTGGTAAAACAGCTGTTTTAAATCATAGGCTATGTTGCTTTATTTATATGAACTGTAAAATACAATTTAATAATACAGTAACTAAAACAAATTTTTACTTAGTTGAACTAAGTGGGAATTGCTTTAAAAAGTAATGTTTGTATTATTTGTTTAGTAAGCTAGCCAGATAATATTTACTGGCTTGTCTCCCGATATAGGATTGTGACATTTAAATAATATCTCGTGAGTACCAGACTGCCCTTGGATGTGTTATGCATGCAAGCTTTATGTCAGTTTTAATGTACCCAAGTCATAGATTATATGATCGCTTTTATGGATAGATTTTCGTATTTGGTAATACATTTATTTGGTTTTACGTTGTTTTTCTACAACAGTTTAATGTATTTTTGTTTCAACTGATTTGTGAAAGGTTTCTTAGAAAATATTGCAAAAACACACATATTATGAATACTATAATAATTTTATAGTCGCAAAGTTTGCAAGTTTCATTGCTTTTGTATTTTACATCTCCATAGCCTTCATTATGATGTTATATAATCAATTTTACAGTTCGTTCTATTATTTGAGCATTGTTAATCTACCAGAAAAACTGTATTTCTGATTTCTTTCATGTTCTGAAGAACTGAGTTCGGAACATATGTGATTCAGTTCATGTTCTGAACATTTTGGTTCCCGTCATTAATTCACACCGTAAAGTCTTGAAACTCTGTAACGTTTTTTCGTGGTTTAGCCACGGAAATTTCTACCTTCTATATTTGAAAAAAGGATAAATATCATTGCTGTTAGAAAAAAACCTTTCTGCTTAGGTCAATACAGAAAGGTTTATTTTACTACTTTTTATTAAATAATTACAGAATAACAAATATGTTTATAAATATGACAGAATAACAATATTAAGTGGAAAAGTAGAATGCGAAATTAATTTTTAAAATTAATAACTTTTAATATTGAATTAATATTAGTATAACTGTATTAACAAGTGTCATCCACTACAAGTTTGAAAAAATACGTTTGAGTTTTCTATTGAACAAATATTCTCTTGGATTGAAAATCTGAACAAGATATATATAAGGACAGGACGAACTAATAGATGTAATTGTACAATGGAGTTTTCAGGGAGGGTGTACGCACCTCTTTACTCCGGGTAAACTACCCTGGATAATTTTACTTTCACCCTGCTTATAGTATGATTGTGTCCACAGTCCTGGGTCCCGATAGATGGAGGATAGTCATCGATTGCGTGGTAGCTGACTCATACACCGGCTCGCCATCTCTCACTCAATGTAACTCTGGTAATTTCCATGTTTCAATCGTTTCGTGGCGCCTTGAAATATGAAGTTGACTGAAGATGCGAGATTAATTTTCAACTGTCGGAAAGACAGGGTTAAACTTCAAAATCCCTTTCCACTATCACTACTTTGTTAAACTAATAAGGGAGGAGGGTAGCGTGACGGGGTAGACCCGATGAGGGCTGTAGCCTATATCCGCTAGGAATATTAAATGCAGTTAATTGATTGACCCGCTCTTGTGTAATTGACTTTTACTCAGCACGCCACTCCGTACTTCATGCAACACTCTATCTGGGGATAAATTATGCAATCAATTAGTTGCACTATTCCCAGCTGGTCCCATTATGAAACTTACATCAAACCGAGAGCTTTTCAGAGAAAATTGTTTTACAGAAATTACGGTAAACCTTTAAATAAGATACTTGTAAACACACAAGTGAAATTACTTCGAAAACAAATTTAACCAACTTTTCTATAATTTTAAATAAATCTTTCAATTTG
Organism: Prosapia bicincta; assembly: GCA_036971475.1. Taxonomy (NCBI): domain Eukaryota; kingdom Metazoa; phylum Arthropoda; class Insecta; order Hemiptera; family Cercopidae; genus Prosapia; species Prosapia bicincta. The sequence goes on along the minus strand of JBAIZL010000011.1, from coordinate 13,276,084 downwards.
GATGAAAACATAACTTCAAATACTTCCCCGAGGACTTCATGTCAAATGGAAATTAATTCAATGTACCATGAGGGGAAAGTTTCTTGCACACCTGATCCAAAAGTACATTTTTCTCTTTTCTGTCTGAGTAAGTTCTCGGAGGAATGTTACATATTCTGGACGTATGAGGTAAACTGTGCCCCTGTAAAATTTGTAAAAGTAAATTTGTTTTGGTTTAGATTCCATTAACGGGTGTTTTTACGACTAATCCTTCTTTAGTTCAACTACGAATTATTATGTTATTATTATAACCTCTGTTAGCGTTTAGGGTTGCATACCTCAAGCGTAAAGAACAGGAAAGGACAGATGCAATTCGAGGCTAAGGAATCGACATAATAAGGTTGGGATTAGGGAAACATTAAACCATGGCGTGGACTATGGTATACGAAGATAGCCTATTTCTTTTTAAATTTTGTAATTAATGATAGAGTAGTGAATATTCAAAGATATTGCACAATATGGCAATAATGATGAGATGAAAACAAAGAACAATAGAGAAGTGTCTTGCGGCTTGGAAGGATAAAAAGTATAAATCTGTGGGAATTGAATATTTCTTATTGTTTTGATATCCATCCCAAAGTTGGCAATTTTCTAATCTTAATTCAACACACGCTTATGCAAACTTAGATCGTAAATATTGAAAACTTAATTTTAAAATTAACATTTCGAAATGCATGTTTTGAAGCAGGTGTGAATGAAACTTTCCTCGTGGGTGATAAATCAATTTAAAATCTGTCAGAAGGTCCTTGGAAGAAAGAGTCGGTACAATTTATGCACGTGTAATGTTCGGTAGAAAATAAAATAGAAGCTCAAAACGGTACGTTTACTGAAATTATACTTTCTTTGCAATTTACGAATACAAACAGTGCCGAGAAGTTCTTCAACTTTTTGTTTGCTACATTATTAGTAATTCAGATTTAAGTTAATTTATTTAATCAGGGACGATGCCTTAAAAAAAATTGAAATAGAAGCTGAAAGCGGTACTTTTACTGAAATTGTACTCTCTTGGTAATTTGATGGTATATATACAAAACATTAAAATGTATTTATAAGTAACAAAATAATGAGTTGACGCTATAAGTGAGCGGAGGTCTCTCGTCGAGGCCCTCAGCCCTCAAATGCCAGCTTACAAAGTTGACCTATATTTAACCTGTATTTAACGTGTATTTAGTCTTGTATGTCCACCAGATATTGCAGTGATGAGAATGGTATTGATAAGGTTACTTTAGTCTTAAGCATATGCATTATTTAATATCTAGTTTAGCGAGGTAGTAGTTTACTAAATTATAAAGTACTTCTACATTTTGTCCGTAGATACAGTGGTAAGCAAAGCTATTCCGCCACAACTAAATGTTGAAGCAAAAACATTGGTATAAAATGATAACATATTATGATGTTTTAAATTTCTGTGTGATTTTTCAGTTTCCAGGTGAAAAGAAATGTGGGCTTTCTCAAGCAGTGAAAATGCGAACCGTGAACAATGGAGCAGTAATGATTGAAGCGCAGCGCTAGCCACCCGACCTTCCTTGAGTATAGTCCAAGGTTGATTTATAGGCTGTATCTCCAAGCCATCTTCATGGTATGTCATTATATAATTATATATTATATATTTCTTGTCTTATAGTGTAATATACATTCTGTCTAGTTTTATCACACAAATATTATTTGTTGAAACAAAATAATGTATGTTAATGATAATTTAATAGGTTTAAACTACAAAAATACAGTAATATAATTTAATAAACCACACAAATAAACTTCTGATCACAAAGTCATCTTCAGACGAAATTATACAAAAATAACTCTCCTTTGAAGATAATTGTTGTACGGTTGAAATGTGCATAAGGGTGTAAATAAAAAAGTTTCATTGTGGTTAAGCGGTTTTATAAATTTAAATTTTTAAAAATGTCAGTTTAATCAAGTTGTTTATAAAGTTGAGAAATATTTTAAAAAGTTTTATATGTATCCTACCACGGACTCCTTGGGGGTTAAGCAACATGTTAAATCTACGTATGTGACCGGTTTCCCAAACTCTGGTCATAAGATCTGTTATCAATGGTTAAGAAATGTTTTTAGTTACTGTGAAATGCTAATATGTTGCACAGATGAAAACAAAGGCGTACTAGTTCCCACTTTCCTTATCTTGTACATATTTTCAGACATTAATAAAATATATTTTGTTCATCCAATCAAGCTCAAATACATTTTTTAATACTTATAGTGGAGGACACGGGATGTTAATACATTTTTTTTTTTTTAAATAATAATTCATTAATTAAATTGAATAGTGAAATAATTTTAGTTTTATATGATAGAAAACGTTTTACAAAAGGGGCAAGGTATGCAATATAGTTACTCCGTTCCATTTTGACTAAACATATAATTTCATTAAACAGCTGTTTTTTATTATAGCTTATGTGGTAGGAAAGCTTGTTAAAATTATAGGTTTTTACTTTATTAATAATAATTGTAATTATTTAATAAAACGTATCAGAAATAAAATCCTTTATTGTAGATTTAAGTGGAAATTTACTTTATAAATTATTGTTAATATTACTTGTTTTACTATTAGAGCAAGACTAAATACAGCGGGAAATTATGTATTAATTAACTTATATTTGGGGCTGTAGCATTCAAAGTTCCACTTTATCGTTGATTAACTGTCTAGAAATTCGGGCAATTCAAGCCCAATAGGCCTATATACTTTTCTATAGTGAAGGAGCTGCCTCCGTTTTCCTCAGTCTTGCAACAAACACGTGACGATGAGACGCACGTTATTGGCTTACGTAAAGGAAATAAGTTCTGTTGATTTTCTTGCCAAATCCATCTAAACAGAAAACCTTTCGGCTATAAGTTATTGTAGCTACTTTAAATATTGATGTATTACAATTTGTCAGAAAATTATTGAATTCATACATTTTCTTGTGAGTTTATAAATTCAGGGGGTTTACTTTTTGTAAATACCAAAAGTTTTTTGAAAAGAAATCCGACTTCATCCCGTCTTAATTACAGTTTGAAACTAACCATGGGAGGACAGAATGGGCTTTCTCAAAGTAACCCTTTTGTATTGTATTACTCATTATTTCCTGCCTACACACAGGGGCCTGGAGCTTGGTTACGTGGGATAAATAATCACATGGAAAGCTGTTTTAAAAATTTTGCTGTATAGACAGGTTCAGTCTGATAGTTTTACCTTTTGTCATTATTTATTTTCTCTACTAGGTTTTGTATTTTATTTATTTGTTTATCTTTTCTATATCTATACTATTATATAAAAATCTATTGGTATCTGTAATTGTGTGTGTGTGTGTGTGTGTGTGTTTGTGTGTAGTGTGTTTGTGTGTGTTTGTTTGTGTGTGTGTGTGTGTGTTTGTGTGTGTGTGTTAACCAGGGAAATTTTTGTATTTAGAAATTCCATCAGGGCTCCGACCCACTGGCCTTGAAAACTCCTTTAACACTCAAATATCTACACTACATTATATACTTGGCTTAATCACCTGATAGTAAATGTGCCTGTAATTACCCTTAATAGTATATACCCATGTCTCAGCAATTATACCTGTTTGCCTAAACCTTATAAGAAATCTATCTAAAGTTTAATATGCACTTATTAAATAAATTAATACAATTTAAACCTAGTTTACAAACTATGTAGCTCTACTTAAATAAAAACTACAGAATATTGGTTCCTGAATAATAACACAAGAAGTATAATCTTCCGAAACTTTACGTTTATAACGTTTGGTCAAAGGTTAGCTTATATTTGGGGCTGTAGCATTCAAAGTTTAACTTGAGCGTTGATTAACTGAATAATTATATACGTTTCTAAATGTTGTACAAAGAAATTAACGTTTTATAAATCGCTAAATGATTGCACACAATGATCCATGACGTAGGCAGGGCGGCCAAAACAAGCTTTTGGGTTTGAGTAATAGCCCAATTTGCCCCCTCTAAATCTAAGGTCGCTATTTCTGAGTTATTTGTCCAAATCAAAACGAAATGCAAGAGCTCTGTAATAAACTGTTGGAGATGGCTTTCGCCCCCCCCCCCCAAATAACATTATTGCAGTATATTAATTTCAAAATGACAATAATATTGATTGTAGAAAATTGAATAGAAAATAGAAAGATACTGCTTAATACTTTGTGATCTATTCTATTGTAGAAAATATATTGGCATTTTTTATTTTATTTAAGACACCGAGTCTCAAGTCATGGGTTTATTTGTTAACAAACCATATTATATTCATTCGTAACGATGAATGTCAACAAACTCGGAGCAGTGCGTCTATTCTTCGGACGTAGCCGATTTTAACCGAACACTCCAGAGGTTGCAGCCCATCTGCAACCTAAAGAGCCTTACAACTCTGCCTAACTGTTATATTCTGTCTGGACCATGCATATATATACCTTTTTATACCTTTTTCCATTAGGATTGACGTCATTGAGTTTTGCAGTTTTGCCTGCAACCAGGCTGAAAGAGACCGTCTGAGACCGAGCGAAAGGTCACACGGTCGCTTGGGTTTTGACGTATTATTATTTATAATGATAGATCATGTTATATGATGAATAATCAATCCCTCGTAACAATATACATATTCCTTACATAATAAATATTACTTCTTTTGCTATTGATCTCTGGCTTGGCCGTTGTGCAAACGAGCAACCTGCCCACAAACCCCCAATGTGTAAGGTTTAATCCTACTTATAGCGCTATGACATCGTAAACGTTTCTCATAAAAAAAGGACAAGTTAAATTATTGAAAGCTAGAACTGTAGGCGCATTTGTACGGTGAAGAACAATGCACACCAAACCTCACCTCAGAAGGTGTAAGTAAGTGGAGAGGCGTTGCAAGTACAGTAACTGAGTAGTGACGATCATGCCATGGTGTGAGCGTTGCTTGTTGCATGTTCTGTGACTGCAGAGCACTCCCCACTTGTCTGCGACTTTCATTTACACGTAGAAACAAAGGCTATTTACACGTCAAATGTTTAACTTTAGTTTTTAATTTGAACGGATACGATGCCAACTTAATCGAATATAATACAATTAGATATTTGTAACCGGTGAACATCTGTGTACGGGTGTTTTCAGCCATGACGTATGTTACAGTTGGAAACTAAACATAACTTTACAATGCCCATATAGGCTTGCGTTAGTGATTTTGTTTACAAACTAGCTACAACAATGACGTCACCATTAATTAAAAAGTTTGGTTTACAGAGGTATTTAGACGTGTTTTAAACACCACCGATGCAGGTTGTAATAAATATAGAATATAGGCTTTTAAGGGCTATTCTAACATGACAATGGTGTAGAATAGATGAATTTAAATCTCTAACATGGAAAAGGTGTAGAATAGATGAATTTACATCTCTAACATGGCAATGGTGTAGAATACATGAATTTACATCTCTTACATGGAAAAGGTGTAGCGTAGAGGCATTTATATGTGGTTCTAAGATGACAAAAGGTGTAGAATATATGAATTTACATCTCTAACATGGAAAAGGTGTAGCGTAGAGGCATTTATATGTGGTTCTAAGATGACAAAAGGTGTAGAATATATGAATTTACATCTCTAACATGGTAAAGGTGTAGCGTAGAGGCATTTATATGTGGTTCTAAGATGACAAAAGGTGTAGAATATATGAATTTACATCTCTAACATGGAAAAGGTGTAGCGTAGAGGCATTTATATGTGGTTCTAAGATGACAAAAGGTGTAGAATAGATGAATTTACATCTCTAACATGGAAAAGGTGTAGCGTAGAGGCATTTATATGTGGTTCTAAGATGACAAAAGGTGTAGAATAGATGAATTTACATCTCTAACATGGTAAAGGTGTAGCGTAGAGGCATTTATATGTGGTTCTACGATGACAAAAGGTGTAGAATAGATGAATTTACATCTCTAACATGGAAAAGGCGTAGCGTAGAGGCATTTATATGTGGTTCTAAGATGACAATAGGTGTAGAATATATGAATTTACATCTCTAACATGGAAAACGTGTAGCGTAGAGGCATTTATATGTGGTTCTAAGATGACAAACTGTGTAGAATAGATGAATTTACATCTCTAACATGTAAAAGGTGTAGCGTAGAGGCATTTATATGTGGTTCTAAGATGACAAAAGGTGTAGAATAGATGAATTTACATCTCTAACATGGTAAAGGTGTAGCGTAGAGGAATTTATATGTGGTTCTAAGATGACAAAAGGTGTAGAATAGATAAATTTACATCTCTAACATGGAAACGGTGTAGAATAGATGAATTTACATCTCTAACATGGAAAAGACGTAGCGTAGAGGCATTTATATGTCGTTCTAAGATGACAAAAGGTGTAGAATAGATGAATTTACATCTCTAACATGGAAAAGGTGTAGCGTAGAGGCATTTATATGTGGTTCTAAGATGACAAAAGGTGTAGAATAGATGAATTTACATCTCTAACATGGAAAAGGCGTAGCGTAGAGGCATTTATATGTGGTTCTAAGATGACAAAAGGTGTAGAATAGATGAATTTACATCTCTAACATGGAAAAGGAGTGAACAATATTTATTAATACTTTGTTCTAAAATTGCAAAGGCAAAGAAGAGAGGACCTTAAGTATGATCTACTTTGATGATTAAATCCAGCGGAAATTGGGAGTTTTCAGGCGGCAGTGGATAAAAAGGGAAGATAATATTTGCATAGCGATTAAAATAAATGAGTACCCAAAGCTATGAATATACTGAACAGACGCCGGATGTACGGACGATAGCTAGATTGTTCCCCTCCGGCCTGCTACTCTGTTATCAAGTCACGTTTTTTCTTATCTCCAAGTTAAAAGTTTACTCTTATTTGGTTACAAACTCAATGTTACCTGTAACGCAGCGCCGATGTGAGTGTGGCGATACATGGGATATTCTGCTCAATGTAAACACGCGAACAAGCGCGAGCGTGTGTGCGTGCTTAATGTGACTTAAAGCAATCAGTTGGTATGTTTGTGACTGTCTGGGAAGGATATGAATGGGTTGTGAATGTAAGTTAAAAAAAAGGCAGGACCATTTTATGTACCTTGTCATATACATTGTTTTGCCTAATGTGTAAGTTAACTTTCATTTAAAAGGTAGAAAGAGAAAATGAATACTAGAGAAACTGCAAATGCTTAGTTCAGTATAGTGTCAGGTCTGTTGGAGGTAAAATCCAATCGGGACTATGCTAAAATATGTTATACATTAGTGAAAATAATAATCAAATGAAAACTAAATTTTAAAATATCTCAAACAAATATATGTAGGGTTATTATCAAAAAGACAAGTTTAATTATGTCACGATTATAGTTTAAAAAACCAGGCTGAATTATGTCTTGATAGTGATACAAGAGACCAGGTTAATATGTCAATATCATAACATGAAGACCAGGGTTAAATGTTTCATGATTAGAATATAAAAGACACATTTTAATATGTCAGCATTGACTTAAAAACCAAGCTAAATATGTCATAATTACGATTTAAAAGACAGGGTTAAATATGTCAGGATTAAGATATGAAAGAGAGGGTTACATATGTCAGGATGGTCATATAGAAGCCCAAGTTTAATGTCATTATTACGATATGAAAGCCAGGGTTAAATAACTCAGGATTAAGATATAAAAGACAGGGTTACATATGTCAGGATTAAGATATGAAAGACAGGGTTACATATGTCAGGATGGTTTTATAAAATCCCAAGTCTATTATGTCATTATTATGATATGAAAGCCAGGGTTAAATAACTCAGGATTAAGATATAAAAGACAGGGTTACATATGTCAGGATTAAGATATGAAAGACAGGGTTACATAAGTCAGGATGGTTTTATAAAAGCCCAAGTCTATTATGTCATTATTATGATATGAAATCCAGGGTTAAATATCTCAGGATTAAGATATAAAAGACAGGGTTACATATGTCAGGATAGTCATATAGAAGCCCAAGTTTAATGTCATTATTACGATATGAAAGCCAGGGTTAAATAACTCAGGATTAAGATATAAAAGACAGGGTTACATATGTCAGGATGGTTTTATAAAAGCCCAAGTCTATTATGTCATTATTATGATATGAAAGCCAGGGCTAAATATCTCAGGATTAAAAAAGACAAGGTTAAATATGTCAATACGGTGATATAAAAAACCAAGATAAATATGTCAGGCTTATGATATGATAGACGAAACTAAATACGTCAGGATTAGGAGATGAAAGACGAAGGTAAATATGTCAGGACTATGATATGTTAGTTGAAGCTAAATATGTCAGGATTATGATATATAAAAGACCAACCTAAATATGTCAGTTTTATGATATTAAGGTCGACGCTAAACAAGTCAGGATTATGATATAAAAGTCCGGGTTAAAAATATCAGGACGATGATATAAAAGACCAATATAATATGTTAGGATTATGACATGATATACGAAGCTAAATATGTCAGGATTAGGATATGAAAGTCGAAGCTAAACATGTCAGGATTATAATATGAAAGACCAACTTTATTATGTCAGAATTATGATATGAAATCCAGAGTTAATTATGTCAGGACAGTGATATAAAAGACCTAGCTAAATATGTCAAGATTATGATATGAAAGACGGAGCTAAATATGTCAGGATTATGACATAAAAGGCAGGGTTATATATGTCAGGACGGTGATATAAATACCAAGCTAAATATATAAGGATTAGGATATGAATGACGAAGTTAAATATGTAAGGATTATGATATGAAAGTCGAATCTAAATATGTCAGGATTACGATATGAAAGACGGAGCTAAATATGTCAGGATTATGATATGAAAGACGGAGCTAAATATGTCAGGATTATGATATAAAAGGCAGGGTTATATATGTCAGGACGGTGGCATAAATACCAAGCTAAATATATAAGGAATTGGATATGAATGACGAAGCTAAATATGTAAGGATTATGATATGAAAGTCGAATCTAAATATGTCAGGATTACGATATGAAAGACAGAGCTAACCATGTCAGGATTATGATATGAAAAATAAGGTTACATATGCCAGGACGTTGAAATAAGAGACCAAGCTAAATATGTCAGGATTATGATATGAAGTCGAATCTAAATATGTCAGGATTACGATATGAAAGACAGAGCTAACCATGTCAGGATTATGATATGAAAGATAAGGTTACATATGCCAGGACGTTGAAATAAGAGACCAAGCTAAATATTATCAGGGTAATGATATGAAAGGCGAAGCTAAATATGTCAGGATTACGATATGAAAGACAGAGCTAACCATGTCAGGATTATGATATGAAAAATAAGGTTACATATGCCAGGACGTTGAAATAAGGGAGCAAGCTAAATATGTCAGGATTACGATATGAAAGACAGAGCTAACCATGTCAGGATTATGATATGAAAGATAAGGTTACATATGCCAGGACGTTGAAATAAGAGACCAAGCTAAATATTATCAGGGTAATGATATGAAAGGCGAAGCTAAATATGTCAGGATTACGATATGAAAGACAGAGCTAACCATGTCAGGATTATGATATGAAAAATAAGGTTACATATGCCAGGACGTTGAAATAAGGGAGCAAGCTAAATATGTCAGGATTATGATATGAAAGGCGAAGCTAAATATGTCACTATCTGATAGGAAAGACCATGAATGATTGTATCATTTATAATATAATATAATAAGTATTATACATTTAAAAACATGGAAAATACAGTTTCTTTAATGATTATAAATAGTTTTATTTCCCCAAATATAAAAGTTTAAACTTCTTTTCGCATACATTACACTTCTGTACACATGATTTTGACATTGGTTGAATTCCAAACCAGAGTTGCGTTTGCCCCTAGATAAGGACTCACGTGACTTGTTAACTGAAGAGGGACCAATCCAAGGATGCAAGGCCGTAATGGATTCTCTGATAAATGAGGAAAAGGGGCGGGATGTATTTAGGGACAGAATAAAACACTTTCATAACTGTTGCTGAATGTACTCATTATTTCACTGCATATTGAACCCCAAACACTAACCTAAATGTATAATCTGTTTCCGTATATTTGTGGTTGTGGGCGCGCGCATGCATTTGTGTGTGTTTAAAAATGAATGAAGATTGTGATCACGTGTTTATGATTGCAATGCTAAAGTAAACACGCAATCCTAATGTATGATCCTAATTCTAACACGTTTCATGCTCATTAAAATTTGTCTGTTTGGTCTTTAAAGAAAATGGGGTAGCGAAGGATCTAGGAGGAACCTAGGAAAGGGTATAAAGATTCCCTGGTACAAGGAATACAGGGAAATAATTGCATTGGGGGTTAGAGCTGCTCTCGTCTGGGTCGGAGCTGTCTACACAAATATTATGTTTATACTACACATTTTATTTTCGTTATAATGTTATAGTAGAATTAAAATTACAAGAGTACTCTGCTAGGCAAGATCAAAGTGGGTGTGTTACTCATCATTTCTCTCGTCCAGTCAGGAGACGGACGGTTCCCATGATAACCGGGCTGGATAGAAATGCTTTCCCAATTCCCTTCTCACCTACATGTGGGGCCACAACCTAGCGCTTACTCACGAGCTGAATCTACTCCACTTTACCTACATATACAGTATAAAAATAAATTCGAATTTATCCTAAATCATTGAATTTGCTTAGCAATTAGTTGGCCTGCTGTTATAAGATCATAAATTAATAAAGAAAGGTTTTCTTATAGTGTTCCTTGAACATTTGCAACAAAATAAACTAACCCGTCGTGCAATGCTTGCGCAATCTATTTTACCCGAGACCCTTGGAAACGTCTGACTAGCAGCTTACAACGAGTCACGGAGTTCGAGCAAAATGTCACAGCTCGAATGATAAATGTAACCGTTTCTTTATACGTCACCACTTCACACCTGGCTTGTGTAACATATGATGCAGTGCTGTAGCACTGAAATATTGTCGCTCACTTGCGTTAAAGTTTCCAATATTTTAGCAAGTTTCTCGACGTCACCGTACGAAAATCTGTGACTAAATAAACTCAAATCGTGATCGTGTTTTAAGTCGACTTTATTGTGAATAAATAATATCAAACAAAACATTTAAAAGTCAATTTCTACGTAGATCAAGAAAGAAAAATTTATTACTTTACTTTATTACTGTTACTTTTTATTAAATAATTATAATTCACGTAAATAAAGTATTAATCTGTTCGTTAAAAGAGCTTTCTACCATAACATAAAATCTGCTGTTTTACGAAATCATATTTTATCACTTATTTTAATCCAAATGGGTCGAAACAACTATATTGCACACCTTCCTCTTTTGGTGAAAAGTCCTTCCTACTTGTCCAAGCTCATTTGTTGCAAGAAAGACAAATCTAGAAGAGATTAAAAAATCTAAAAGTATATGTCTGAATTTACAGGAACATATTAATAGAAGAATGCTAGCAACATTTCTGCCTGCTGCTAGGTTCCCCAACTCTTGTTTCAACCTTTATACTAGGCTCCCCTTATCTACTTACTCATTCTTTCCGTATGTATTTTTAAATAATATTTTTTAGGTTTAGGAGAATCTTTGTTTTCTAAAACTTTTATTCTCAGATTGATTGTGTAGGTCCCAGCTATGCAAATGTTTCTTACAATATACTTACACACCTTTTCTGGACAGTTTCATTACTAAGGTTTATATTTATTGGTAAATGCTTGACCATTTACGTTTTCTCTTGTTTAGCGGTTAATAATATCTACAGAATTATGCGGGCACGGAGCAGTATTGTGCTGTGCGATAAAGTGTAAACTCAGCAGCGCCAATTGCGGCGACGAGGTTAACTAAAAGTAAATAGACATTTTTGCAAAGGTCGGAAACCAGGTCACGTAGGGGAAGATGACGATAGGGCGATGCGACGGCTTTACACACTGTGCTGTAAATGTTTGTAGGGGCGCGTTTATTAAATAGCCTTACGGTAGGGATTGCCAATTTTCCAGTGCACTCTTTTGCAACCTACGTAAGCAAAATTATAGGAGAGTAAATATGTTTTCATCATATGTGTAGCCGTATCATGTATGAAAATTTATTGAACAAAATTTCAACTTGAAAAACCAAATCGTATACGACAACAAATTGTAAAGCTACGAAAAAACTAATTACATGGATATTTATATAAGCCAAAGATATTTTCTAAAACTGAAAGAAATAAAGAGAATAATTTTGTACAAAATGAGAACAGAAAAGATTTCTTATCTACATTTTGTTTACTTACATTTCACTCTCACTTCCAACGAACGCTGGTACAAAACGTGAAATGGAGTTGTGAGAGGTGTAACATTGCGTAAATTATCTCAAAGCTCCTTGACTCATTTATGCAGCGTCTCCTCTCCCAGCATAAATGTTGTTCCTTATATGTACTAAGATAGTATAAAAGTTAAAAGGGGGGTTGGCGCCTGAAATTATTAGTTGAAATCTTTTGCTTGTAGTTTAGGAGATACATTTCAAGCTTTAATTTGTGCTCCGAGTAGAATTTTAAGAAAATGAAAAACAAGAGGAGGTAATTTTAAATACGATAAGTGTATTTGTTTTAGGATACACCCTGTGTGGGTCATAAAACCTTCATCCAGTGGTGAGTTGTGTCCTTTGCAATACGCTTCTCCATTAAGTAGTGAATGAAGTCTTTTTTTAAAATGATTTCTCCCAAAACTATGAGAAAGTACTGGTGTGACCACAGTGTATCATGGACGTAGTGTTACACTTTGTGAGCGGCTGAGACGCTGCGAGCATAGAGCCTTTATGAAGCCCTCACGACGCATGCATAGCTAATCTGTGAGAAGGCGCCGCCCGCAAGGTAACTGTAATGAACGGTGACAAAGTGGAACCAAGGTTGTGGCTTTTTATGTTTTCATTTTGTATACCCTACTTCTTGCCGTTTAGCTTTTAATCTTTAAACTTACAATTTACTGTGGTTTTATGGTCGTCGCCTCCGATCGCACTTAAGATTACAAATAGCACCTGAGTATAAATTAGCCTATGACCTATCAGTTAATTTAAAAGTCTTTGCTCTTTTTGGGGCCTAAAATGAGGGGATTTCAGAAGTAAAAATTCCCTGCGATCCGTCATGCGTGAGCTTCAATGTACGTAGTAAGTGCGTCCTTGTTAAAACATATGACTTCGTATATTAACCACCTGTTTTCCTCTCTATAAAGGGTTTATGTTTGAATTCCTCACGTTAGATTTCCTTTTCAATATGTATTAGCCTAGTATAATGATTCAATATGTGTAATTTAATTGCTGCAGGGATGGATGTGTAGAAATGTAGGTATAGATTTAGGCATAGAACTGAAAACTTTCTAACCAAATGCAGTAAATTGGTCATTTAAAAAATAATTAAAATTGGAAAAAATGTACAGAAAATTTAGATATGTAGCTTTAGGTCAGATTAAGTCAGGGCTTGCTAACTAACGGTTCCGTATATATAAGAATGCGATGTTAATAATATGGAATCAAATATAAAAAGTCGAACTTTCTACATTTTCCCTCCTTTCTGTGTATAACAAATATTTAGAAATCTAATTTAAATGTATTCAGGTTGTTTGATTACCTAATTTACCAATTTTCCCATTATTTTATCTGGTAGAAATTATTCTAAACATTTAGGTTTTTCATTTAATTTTATTGGTTTATGTTCATTATTTTAAATATTAAATTCTACAAGTAGATATTTAGGATTTTTTTAATTCATTATTATTTTAAAAAATACTATAAAAATTCCTTGGTTCCTAATTTGTTTTAATAAAGAGTTTAAAAGTTGCAACATATTTAAAATAACAATCTCCTAAATAGTTTCATCGTTCGCTATTAGATAGCGCTAGTTGTATAGTATATTTCACTTGAAGTGGTTTATAATTGGTGTCACTTCTGACAAATGGCCGTTTTGACACACCCCAGATCTAATAATTTCTCAACAATGTCGAAAGTAGTGGCTTCAACAAATACGTCCTGTAATTAATTCTTTACGTGCAGGCACATGATAAAATGAATGTATTTGAAAGAGGGACGGACATTTACGGTCGTAACGGTTTACATTTTACACGTTTTTGTTATTTCCAAACAGTATTAGTTTTAAAACGTTTATCTTTGTCTGATAAAGTAGTCCACGTTCTGGCGTCTAGTTGTCAGGGATTACACAAGCGAGCTATCGGCTATTGCCATGCCTCATCTGTTCTTCGGAGACATCTTGTCTGTGGGGAAGTTTTATAACTTGTCCATAAACTTATATGTTATTTTTATTTGAGTGTTTACATTAAATATAATCGGTTTAATGTTTTTCCTACTCAAGCCAAATTACAATTAAACGTTGGGGGACTTAACAGTGAAGTTGGTGGTGTATTGAATAACCTAAGTGTCCCAAAGAATCTCTTCCTGAGTTATATCCAGGGAAATAATGGTGGGTTTAGTCGTGGTTAGCCAAATTGTTGTCCTGGATTACGTATGTTCCATGAAAGTATCTTTTACGTGTCTACCTCGCAAGCCACGTAAATGGTAAGATAAAAATAGATAATTCTATTAAAACTATAAAGTTACAGGTCGTCTGGTTTAGCCCGACCGGTGAGGTTAAGATGCGCAGAAGTACTTTCGTCGATGTGTGTTGCTGTACTCGTTGAGGAACGATGGTGCAATGTACTATGTAGTGAATAGTATGGTATACAAAGTATACGCCGCCACATACCCCCCCCCCCCCCCGACTAGCAGTTTTCACTCGCGAATATCTCTCTGCCCCTAAAGTGCACTTCACCGATCAGGCTAAACCTATAGCCATATTGGTCTCATAAGACCAAAAACAGGTGGCGCCGGAGGTTAACCCCACAAGAATATTAAATGGTTTTAAAAAAAGATTTTAATTAGCTAACTCCGTGTATCATTCTAATCTAATGTATTAATTCATTCACGCAATCATCTGTAATCTGTGATCAAAATTGTACAATCTAGGTGCGGTAAATATAAGCAGCAGCGGGAGGGTGAAAACTCGTGGAGGATATTTTGCATTTGTCTTTCACCAACTTGCGAATATTCCTCCGGTGGCTGTCAACGTCTGCTCAACCATGCTCAGTAATTTGCTCATTTGTAGACCGCAAAGTTAGGTTAAGAAGACATTAATAGCTGACGGCTGCCGCAATGGTTGAGGGGGTGTTAAGTAGGCCATATTGTGCCGTGTTGTAGGACAGACACTGGATCTACGTCCGATCTCTACGAATTCCGTGTAAATAGCCAAACGTAAGGAAACAGCTTATTGGATGGATATTTAAAATCTTTCTGAACACAAACACGCCATTTTTCATAACTTACTGTTTTATATTTTAAAGACTGTAATTCTGAATGAATAAAAAACCAACACAAACCTGTGTAAGTTAATATATTCAAAGGAATCTGACATTTATAGTCTCATGTGTGATAAATTAATTGTATTAATAAGATGAAAATGTATAATAAGTACTGAGAATAAATGTATTAAATAAATGAAGGAGCTTGAATGAGATCAAGTGTAACTTACGACTCCATTTTCAGAGTCCGCTATAGTGGGATACGTCTGGAAAAGAGAAAATAAACAAACAGTAATTCTTGTTATTATCTAGGTGCTGTTAGTAATGTAATATGTTTTACTGCAATAGTCAGATGTTTAGAGAGTGGGGGGATTTAGTCTCGTTAAATATATATATTACAAATGCACTTAGGTGTCACCGTAAATATATAATGCAATACGTGTAACAAGTCTTCAGACGAACACATCATGTCACGGAAGGGTTAACACAGTATGTAGGGCGGTCCTGGAATCTAATAGAAGCAAGTAATGTTCCGTTACGTACGACTTTATATTGGAAAATGGCGTCTAGTGTGAACTTTAATGATTACTAGAAGAGTGAATAATAGGAAACTGTTTCATTAGTGCTACGCTGCCCGACATCTCTAATGCCGTGGTAGTGTTATGTGTTGTACACAGCAAGCAGCAACAAGATAATACGAAGTGAAGGGAAAACCTTTGTTCAAAATATATTAAATATAATAATTAATAATTAATATATATATATATATATTATACGAGTATAATACACACGCATGCAAGCACGCCAGAGGGGGGGGGGAGAGAGGAAGAGAGAGAGACAGAGACAGAGAGAGTCAGACAGATAGAGACGGACAGACGACAGACAGACAGACAGGCAGGCGGACAGATAGACAGACATACAGACAGATGGACAAACAGAGAGACGGATAGACAAACAGGCAGACAGACACACACACACACACACACAGACACACACACACACACACACAGACACACACACACACACACACACACACACACACACACACACACACACACACACACACACACACACACACACACACACACACACACACACACACACACACACTATTACCTTCATCCTACAGAGATATTAATAAAATATCCAGCTAACCTTCCTTCCGCGGGCTGGAATATTGATGATACCTTGGGACGACGAGGGACGGAATTATAATCCAATATATCCATTCTCCAGGCAAGACCTTTCAAAGCTTATTAAACATCAACAATATTAATATCAGGCCATAACAAGCGTGTCGCTCATTTATAGTTCAACATTTACTAGGTTGAACACTCATGAGACAAGTTCTTTGGAATGGGACGAAATTTATCAAACTACAGAACAATACATTTAATTGGACCCTAAACATAAGCTATAACAGAAGGTTTATTTGTATTTGTAATTACTGAAGCATTGCCTAATGTCATACTTGTGGGCCTAAGTGCGCCTGGTGGTTAGGCATTCCGTCGTTACTTTCACAATCGATTTGGTCACGCTACCCAGATATTTATTTTGAGTTGCCCAACTAAGCAGAGCCTTGAATAATATATCCTTGACTAGGTAATGCTAACTTGCATAAAGGATGTATCCAACATGACGGGTGATTTACCTGTTGAAAACTAATTTATTAAGCAATTCATTCAAAGAGACCGTCAAATAAAAATCTATAAATAGAATACGTTTTGTATCAAAATGATGTCAAAAATAAATTTGTTTATTAAAAGTAAAACATTACAGTGTTGGGAGGCATTTTTTAAAATAATTTTAATTTTTTATTTACAAAAAACTATGTTTAAAAGTGCTAAGCTTGTAGATATAATTTATATTAATAATTTAATTATAGCTTTCGCCATAAAAAGGGCCTAATGTTCTCAGGGAGCACACAACTATTATTTTATTTGTCTTATTTCTTCAAACATAAGTATGTTTGAAAAATATATTCAAAATAACATATAAATTTACCTAATCTAAACCAACATATACACAATTTTGAAAAAAACTAACATTACATACAAAAATAACATCAATCTATTACTAAATTTGTTGAGAAAATGACAAATAAGTGAAGAAAGACCGATTTTGTTGAATTACTTTTATTAAATAATTACAGTGATAATAAAAAGTAACTTAACCTGTGCGTTGAAACAGCTTTACTACCACATAACCTATAACAAAATCAGCTGTCTTATGAAATCATATGTTATCACTTATTTTAAGCCAAATGGGTCAAACTAAATATATTGCATATCTTGTCCCATTGCGAAAGGGTTTTCTCCCAAGTAAAACTAAAATTAATTAATTAAATGTTTTTAGTGAATTAATATTTTTTACATGTTGTATTAACATCAAATGTCTTACACTATAAGTTTACAAAAAAATAAATTTGAATTTGAGTAGATGAATAAAATGTATCTTATAAACGATTGAAAATTTGTACAAGATGTATATAGGGTGAATAACACTAATAGAAAGAATTGAATACAAACAAAACTGTACGACTCTCTGAATTGGTGTTTAAACCTTTAATTAGCTTTTGTAATACTTGGAACTACAATCGATTTAATCAGTAGAGCGTAAATACTGTTGGATTAATAATTCTTATTAATGATTTCTTAATTAATAAATACCTACGTGAGATGTTAATATACAGCATGGTGGCCTACACCAAAACAGAAGGACACGCAATGATACAATTTCAGGAGCGTTGATGTCAGTCACGCGATATCTGGATTATTCCTGAATGTTGATGGAGGGGTGTTGTGGAGAATATAAAGTCATTAGGGCGACGTGGAATTTGTT
>JBAIZL010000011.1:13187890-13252890 GCA_036971475.1 Prosapia bicincta | reverse complement strand
AAGTTGTTCTTGTGTCGTGATTGGTTTACAAGCACTTTGCCTCGATTTACATCACCTTTTGTCACGAGGGATAAAATACAGCTTCCGCTCGAGAATTACACCCTTAAAAAAACCCTCGACAAAGCGACAGTTGTTGCAACGTTGATATACGTTGTTTTATACTGTATAACTTTTTACGACTCTTTCTACAGTAGGATGACTTTGTAAAGTTAAACTTGTACACGTGTTGTGATCGCCTTTTCAAAAAGAATTGTGCTTTGCAGTGGTTCTTTCAAGGTAAAGCGAGACCATAGGTAAAGCCAGCCTGGAGTAGGGGCTTTCAATCAAGGTAAAATACAATTTTATAAACTGTAAGGGATACAAATTTATGTTAATAAAGTTCTTTCAAATATGTATTCAATAGTTAAATTATAAAACATTACGGGTCTAAGACGAATTCGA
This sequence comes from Prosapia bicincta, assembly GCA_036971475.1. Classification (NCBI taxonomy): domain Eukaryota; kingdom Metazoa; phylum Arthropoda; class Insecta; order Hemiptera; family Cercopidae; genus Prosapia; species Prosapia bicincta. Next base: position 13,252,449 of record JBAIZL010000011.1, on the reverse strand, counting down.
ACTGACTATCCTCATGTTTGAAGCCTAGCGTTTTTTGGCTCTGAGCCAACTTCCTATATTTAGAAATGAACGTCTCAGAAATCTATATGAAATATCTCCATCGTATAACCTTAAATTGTTGTCATGGTTACCTCACAATTTCATAAATAATGCTCTAGGATTAAAAATGAATGAAAGAAAAGAATGAAGAAGCTTGCTCACAAACGTACAATGCGAGCGTATAATTAGTAATAAATACAAAGAGTAGTACAACACCATACACAGAAAGGAAAATAGCAAATGGCACGGAAATTCGCCTCCTATTTTGCCACTTAATATTGTTAGTCTGACGTATTACCCAAGCAAGTAGTACCCATACATATTTTATTAATTGTCGTTATCAAATAATTAGAAACTAAATAAAAACTATTTACTTTGTTGATTCAAGTAACAGTTTTATTTAAACAAAAATTGTATACACTTGTTTTTGGAAAAATCGAAACTGGTTTCTTGATACGTTTGCAATGGCCCCTTCTTGCAAGAAAATTCCTCCATAAATTTAAGCGAAGGCGCTATTATTCAATGGAACCCTACTTTCTCAGGCTTCTATATTTCGGCTTTACCGTAGAGTAGATGCAACCTGAGCCCTGACATTGTGATGCGCAGTGGTATTCGAGGTGTGGTGTGGCCTAACGGGAAACTCCTTGGCATTTTACCACAGCAATAGTTCACCACAAGCAATAGATTTTTTCGGATAGAAACAAGCTAATTATATTCTCTCACTTACCGTGTTGCATCGCTAGATACTCCAGCTGATTTGCAAATTATCCACCTGACTAGGCGTGTTTTCTCATAATTTACCTGCGTCGGCTGTGACTCAATTTCTTCTATTTCATTTTTTCATCCTCAAGTATCCGTTAAAATATTCTAGATCAATTAGTTTCCACTACTTGTCTAAGAATTCCTCAACAACTGTTTCCTAATTAATTTATCTTTCTATTCCTTTGCATATTGCGTTTGTTCTCAGATAATTCCCTTCATCTCGTCGCAGTAGATTTCTTCATCTTCGTTTGTTGTTTGTCTGACGTTCTACAAAATATATTTATTTCATTGGAATTAGTATTTTTATATTAGGTTAGTCTAAAAGTTAGTATTAAATCCCTTGATATTCTCAGCTTTTTTAAAAATATGTAACCTAATTTTATCATTGTTTGTGGTTTATTTCTTTAACAGTAATATTCTTCTTTTTTAATTATTTCTGTAACTGGGATATTCATCTATTTTTATTAATTTTTTTAATAGTGGTATTATTGTTTTTTCTTATTTCTTTAACAATGATATTATTTCTTTTCATTTGTTTATTTAATGGTGTATTGATCTTTTTATTTATTCCTTTAACAGTGATATGCATTTGTTTTATTTATATCCTTAACAGTGATAATCGTCTTAGTGTTATTCATCAGTGGTAATCATTTTGAATGACTTCAATTTCTCTCATTGTGGTTACGCCAACAGTGGAATCTAATTTCAGTAAATTCACACGGCCAGAGGGAAGATAACCGAACCACCCCCGACCGCTATCTTGTAAGAGACAGACATTAATTTACATCTGTAGTGTTTCCTTCTATGAGATCCTTAGCAATAAAGCTAACTTCTATTGCTACAAATGTTATTACAAGTAGACTCGCGTTTTCTATAGCAAACCATGGGCGTTGTGGCGTGCGAACGTATCTGCGTTTTGGGAACTGTTATTAAGTAATAACGAACCAATTCAGGGCACAACAAATATCATACTTTGTGGGCTCCCATACAGTTCCTTCTGTTAGTTCACACTCTATCTATATATATTTATATGTCTTGTTCAAATTGCCAATTGTCAATAAACTTGATGTAAATATATTTTTTATAAATATTAAATAAATTTAATGAATTTAGTTTTATATTGGAGAAAAACGTTTCACAAAAGGGGTAAGGAATGCAATATAGTCATTTGGTTCCATTTGGCTTAAAATAAATGATAACATATGATTTCATAAAACAACTGATTTTATGTTATAGGTTATGTGGTTGAACAGCTGTTTTAAAGCATAGGCTATGTGACATTTAAATAATATTTCGTGAGTACCAGACTGCCTTTGGATGTGTTATGCATGCAAGCTTTATGTCAGTTTTAATGTAGCCTTGTCATAGTTTATATGATCGCTTTTATGGATATAATTTCGTCTTTGTTAATAAATTTATTTGGTTTTACGTTAAGTGTTACCACGGATTAATGTGTTTTTGTTTCAACTGATTTTGAAAGTTTTCTTAGAAAATATTGCAAAACACACATATTATGAATACTATAATAATTTTACAGTCGCAAAGTTTGCAAGTTTCATTGCTTTTGTATTTTAGGTCTCCATACCCTTCATTATGATGTTATATAATCAATTTTACAGTTCGTTCTATTATTTGAGCTTTGTTAATCGGCCAGAAAAGCTGTATTTCTAATTTCTTTCATGTTCTGAAGAACTGAGTTCGGAACATGTGTGATTCAGTTCATGTTCTGAACATTTTTGTTCCTGTCATTAATTTACACCGTAAAGTCTTGAAACTCTGCAACGTTTCTTCGTGGTTTAGCCACAGAAATTTCTACCCTCTATATTTGAAAAAAGGAAAAATATCATTGCTGTTAGAAAAAACCTTTCTGCTTAGGTCAACACAGAAATGTTTATTTTACTACTTTTTATTAAATAATTATAGTATAACAAATATGACAGAATAACCATATTAAGTGGAAAAGTAGAAAGCGAAATTAATTTTTAAAATTAATAATTTTTAATATTGAATTAATATTTGAATAGCTGTATTAACATCAAGTGTCATCCACTACAAGTTTGAAAAAATACGTTTGAGTTTTCTATTGAACAAATATTCTCTTGGATCGAAAATCCAATGGAAAATCCAATGTAATTGTACAATGGAGTATTCAGGGAGGGTGTACGCACCTCTTTACTCCGGGTAAAATACCCTGGATACTTTTACTTTCACCCTGCTGATAGTATGATTGTGTCCACAGTCCTGGGTCCAGATAGATGGAGGATAGTCATCGATTGCGTGGTAGCTGACTTATACACAGGCTCATCCTCTCTTACCCAATGTAACTCTGGTAACTTCCATGTTTCAATCGTTTCGTGGCGCTTTGAAATATGAAGTTGACTGAAGATGCGAGATTAATTTTCAACTGTCGCAAAGACAGGGTTAAACTTCAAAATCCCTTTCCACTATCACTACTTTGTTAGACTAATAAGGGAAGAGGGTAGCGTCACGGGGTATACCCGATGCAGGCAGCAGCCTATATCCGCTAGGAATATTAAATGCAGTTAATTGATTGACCCGCTCTTGTGTAATTGAATTTTACCCAGCACGCCACACCGTACTTCATGCAGCACTCTATCTGGGGATAAATTATGCAATCAATTAGCTGCACTATTCCCAGCTGGTCCCATTATGAAACTTACATCAAATCGAGAGCTTTTCAGAGAAAATTGTTTTTTATAAATTACGGTAAACCTTTAAATAAGATACTTGTAAACAGACAAGTGAAATTACTTTGAAAACAAATCCAACCAATTTTTTTAAATTGTTAAATAACTCTTTCAATTTGGATGAAAACATAACTTCAAATACATCCCCGAGGACTTCATGTCAAATGGAAATTGATTCAATGTACCATGAGAAGAAAGTTTCTTGCACACCTGATCCAAACGTATATTTTTCTCTTTTCTGTCTGAGTAAGTGCTCGGAGGAATGTTACATATTCTGGACGTATGAGGTAAACTGTGCCCACGTAAAATTTGTAAAAGTAAATTTGTTTTGGTTTACATTCCTTCAATGGTTGTGTTTACGACTAATCCATCTTTAGTTCATGAATATACACACTTCGAATTATTATGTTATTATTATTATTAAAACACACACTTAATTAATAATAAAACAAGTGACGCTTAAGGAATGTAATGGTTGTGACGTTTTTATAGATTTACTTGAAACGTAACCAAGAATATAAGGTTTAACCAAAAATTCTATTTAGTTCCCACTATCGCCGCACGGTAGCGACACTTTGCAGGACCTACCTATTTCCATTACCTGCTAATATTCCGTTACCTTACAACTGGCAGAACCTAACAAGCTAGCATATCCATCTGACTCGGAATCAAGTCTTATGAAATGTTCCTGATAATAACCTCAAAATGGACTTATGTTAAGCAATTTATATTATTAGATTAATTGTAATTATTTTTCGCATTTTTTTAAGTGAATATTTGTTTAAAATGCATCATGTGTGTGCAAGAATGCATATACTGTTTAACCTCGGAGAATTGGAGTTAGTTATCGAGAAATGGCGAGGTACAGAGTGTAATATTTGTATCGTCTCAAGGAGGACACACCCTCCAGGCTTTCTTTCAGGAAGTAATAACGGCCACTGCAGCCCCACTCCCCATAGACCTTGAGGCAATACACTCGGACACATATGTTTTCTTCGTCTTCTTTAGGCACCATATGTATTATTCGTGCTGCATTTATCTTACTTTGTGAGCTGGGATGAAGTAATAAAATAAAGATTAACTCTCCACCTAACCTAGTATGTTTACCTTCTCTCTATTTGCGTCTATACTGTGGGGAGTTTGCAATATAAAAATAACCGTCTGAATATAATTTCTTATTGACAAAATGTCCAACTCTGGTTCAAAACCTTTAATGACTTTGAGATTACGATACAGCTTGGAGAGAAAAAGAGAGAGAGAGAGAGGTGGGGGCGGGAGAGATTACTTTCCGGACAGTTGCATCAGCAATGAATAAAGCAATATTTCACTGTACCTAGATACAATAATTATAACTATACGTACGTATTAGTGGATTAATTTGTAGTTTAATGTACCGCCTAGTATAAGTATTATCCCCTCTAAGGGTGGCAAAGGGTGGTGAGTATATGAAGGAATAGGGTTGGAAGCATAAAACCTCTGTTAGGGTTTATGGTTGAGTACCTCAAGCGTAAAGAACAGGAAAGGACAGATGCAATTCGAGGCGAAGGAATCGACATAATGAGGTTGGGCTTAAGGAAACATTAAACCATGGCGTGGACTATGGTATACGAAGAAAGACTATTTTTTTTTAAATTTTGTAATTAATGATAGAGTAGTGAATATTCAAAGATATTGCACAATAAGGCAATGGTGATGAGAAGAAAACAAAGAACAATAGAGGCGTGTCTTAGGGGTTGGAAGGATATAAGGTATAAATCTGTGAGAATTGAATATTTCTTATTGATTTGATATCCATCTCAAAGTTGGCAATTTTCTAATCCTAATTCAACACACGCTTATACAAACTTAGATCATAAATATTGAAAACTTAATTTTAAAATTAACATTTCGAATTGCATGTTTTGAAGCAGGTGTGAATGAAACTTTCCTCGTGGGTGATAAATCAATTTAAAATCTGTCAGAAGGTCCTTGGAGGAAAAGAGTCGGTACAATTTATGCACGTGTAATGTTCGGTAGAAAATAAAATAGAAGCTTAAAACTGTACTCTTACTGAAATTATACTTTCTTTGCAATTTACGAATACAAACAGTGCCGAGAAGTTCTTTAAATTTTTTGTTTGCTACATTATTAGTAATTCAGATTTAAGTTAATTTATTTAATTAGGGACGATGCCTTAAAAAAAATTGAAAAAGAAGCTCAAAGCGGTACTTTTACTGAAATTGTACTCTCTTGGTAATTTTATGTTATATATACAAAACATTAAAATGTATTTATAAGTAACAAAATAATGAGTTGACGCTATAAGTCAGCGGAGGTCTCTCGTCGAGGCCCTCAGCCCTCACATGCCCGCTTACAAAGTTTACCTATATTTAACCTGTATTTAACGTGTATTTAGTCTTGTATGTCCACCAGATATTGCAATGATGAGAATGGTATTGATAAGGCTACTTTAGTCTTAAGCATATGCATTATTTAATATCTAGTTTGGCGTGGTAACAGTTTACTAAATTATAAAGTACTTCTACATTTTGTCCGTAGATACAGTGGAAAGCTAAGCTATTCCGCCACAACTAAATGTTGAAGCAAAAACATTGGTATAAAATTATAACATATTATGATGTTTTAAATTTCTGTGTAATTTTTCAGTTTCCAGGTGAAAAGAAATGTAGGCTTTCTCAAGCAGTGAAAATGCGAACCGTGAGCAATGAAGCAGTAATGATTGAAGCGCAGCGCTAGCCACCCGACCTTCCTTGAGTATAGTCCAAGGTTGATTTATAGCCTGTATCTCCAAGCCATCTTCATGGTATGTCATTATATAATTATATATTTCTTGTCTTATAGTGTAATATATATTCTGTCTAGTTTTATCACACAAATATTATTTGTTGAAACAAAATAATGTATGTTAATCATAATTTAATAGGTTTAAACTACAAAAATACAGTAATATAATTTAAATAAATGGGACCTGTTAACCACACAAATAAACTTCTGATAACAAAGTCATCTTCAGACGAAATTATACAAAAATAACTCTCCTTTGAAGATAATAGTTGTATGGTTGAAATGTGCATAAGGGTGTAAATAAAAAGTTTCATTGTGGTTAGAGATTTTATTAATTTAAATTTTTTAAGAATGTCAGTTTCTTCAAGTTGTTTATAAAGTTGGGCAATATTTTAAAACGTTTTACATGTATGTATCCTACCACGGACACGTTGGGGGTTAAGCAACGTGTTAAATCTACGTATGTGACCGGTTTCCCAAACTCTGGTCATAAGATCTGTTATCAATGGTTAAGAAATGTTTTTAGTTACTGTGAAATGCTGATATGTTGCACAGATGAAAACAAATACATTTTTTAATACTTATAGTGGAGGACACGGGATGTTAATAGTTTTTTTCTGTACAGAGTATATACAGAATATAGGCTTTTAAAGGCTATTCTAACATGGCAATGGTGTAGAATAGATGAATTTACATCTCTAGCATGGTAAAGGTGTAGCGTAGAGGCATTTATAAGTGGTTCTAAGATGACAAAAGGTGTAGAATAGATGAATTAACATCTCTAACATGGAAAAGGTAGCGTAGAGGCATTTATATGTGGTTCTAAGATGACAAAAGGTGTAGAATAGATGAATTTACATCTCTAACATGGTAAAGGTGTAGCGTAGAGGCATTTATATGTGGTTCTAAGATGACAAAAGGTGTAGAATAGATGAATTTACATCTCTAACATGGTAAAGGTGCAGCGTAGAGGCATTTATATGTGGTTCTAAGATGACAAAAGGTGTAAAATAGATGAATTTACATCTCTAACATGGTAAAGGTGCAGCGTAGAGGCATTTATAAGTGGTTCTAAGATGACAAAAGGTGTAGAATAGATGAATTAACATCTCTAGCATGGTAAAGGTGTAGCGTAGAGGCATTTATAAGTGGTTCTAAGATGACAAAAGGTGTAGAATAGATGAATTTACATCTCTAACATGGTAAAGGTGCAGCGTAGAGGCATTTATATGTGGTTCTAAGATGACAAAAGGTGTAGAATAGATGAATTTACATCTCTAACATGGTAAAGGTGCAGCGTAGAGGCATTTATATGTGGTTCTAACATGGCAATGGTGTAGAATAGATGAATTTACATCTCTAGCATGGTAAAGGTGTAGCGTAGAGGCATTTATAAGTGGTTCTAAGATGACAAAAGGTGTAGAATAGATGAATTAACATCTCTAACATGGAAAAGGTAGCGTAGAGGCATTTATATGTGGTTCTAAGATGACAAAAGGTGTAGAATAGATGAATTTACATCTCTAACATGGTAAAGGTGTAGCGTAGAGGCATTTATATGTGGTTCTAAGATGACAAAAGGTGTAGAATAGATGAATTTACATCTCTAACATGGTAAAGGTGCAGCGTAGAGGCATTTATATGTGGTTCTAAGATGACAAAAGGTGTAAAATAGATGAATTTACATCTCTAACATGGTAAAGGTGTAGCGTAGAGGCATTTATAAGTGGTTCTAAGATGACAAAAGGTGTAGAATAGATGAATTTACATCTCTAGCATGGTAAAGGTGTAGCGTAGAGGCATTTATATGTGGTTCTAAGATGACAAAAGGTGTAGAATAGATGAATTTACATCTCTAACATGGTAAAGGTGTAGCGTAGAGGCATTTATAAGTGGTTCTAAGATGACAAAAGGTGTAGAATAGATGAATTAACATCTCTAACATGGTAAAGGTGCAGCGTAGAGGCATTTATATGTGGTTCTAAGATGACAAAAGGTGTAGAATAGATGAATTAACATCTCTAACATGGTAAAGGTGTAGCGTAGAGGCATTTATATGTGGTTCTAAGATGACAAAAGGTGTAGAATAGATGAATTAACATCTCTAACATGGTAAAGGTGCAGCGTAGAGGCATTTATATGGGGTTCTAAGATGACAAAAGGTGTAGAATAGATGAATTTACATCTCTAACATGGTAAAGGTGCAGCGTAGAGGCATTTATATGTGGTTCTAAGATGACAAAAGGTGTAGAATAGATGAATTAACATCTCTAACATGGTAAAGGTGTAGCGTAGAGGCATTTATAAGTGGTTCTAAGATGACAAAAGGTGTAGAATAGATGAATTTACATCTCTAGCATGGTAAAGGTGTAGCGTAGAGGCATTTATATGTGGTTCTAAGATGACAAAAGGTGTAGAATAGATGAATTTACATCTCTAACATGGTAAAGGTGTAGCGTAGAGGCATTTATAAGTGGTTCTAAGATGACAAAAGGTGTAGAATAGATGAATTAACATCTCTAACATGGAAAAGGTAGCGTAGAGGCATTTATATGTGGTTCTAAGATGACAAAAGGTGTAGAATAGATGAATTTACATCTCTAACATGGTAAAGGTGCAGCGTAGAGGCATTTATATGTGGTTCTAAGATGACAAAAGGTGTAGAATAGATGAATTTACATCTCTAACATGGTAAAGGTGTAGCGTAGAGGCATTTATAAGTGGTTCTAAGATGACAAAAGGTGTAGAATAGATGAATTAACATCTCTAACATGGTAAAGGTGTAGCGTAGAGGCATTTATATGTGGTTCTAAGATGACAAAAGGTGTAGAATAGATGAATTTACATCTCTAACATGGTAAAGGTGTAGCGTAGAGGCATTTATAAGTGGTTCTAAGATGACAAAAGGTGTAGAATAGATGAATTAACATCTCTAACATGGAAAAGGTAGCGTAGAGGCATTTATATGTGGTTCTAAGATGACAAAAGGTGTAGAATAGATGAATTTACATCTCTAGCATGGTAAAGGTGTAGCGTAGAGGCATTTATATGTGGTTCTAAGATGACAAAAGGTGTAGAATAGATGAATTAACATCTCTAACATGGAAAAGGTAGCGTAGAGGCATTTATAAGTGGTTCTAAGATGACAAAAGGTGTAGAATAGATGAATTTACATCTCTAACATGGAAAAGGTGTAGCGTAGAGGCATTTATAAGTGGTTCTAAGATGACAAAAGGTGTAGAATAGATGAATTTACATCTCTAACATGGTAAAGGTGTAGCGTAGAGGCATTTATAAGTGGTTCTAAGATGACAAAAGGTGTAGAATAGATGAATTAACATCTCTAACATGGAAAAGGTAGCGTAGAGGCATTTATAAGTGGTTCTAAGATGACAAAAGGTGTAGAATAGATGAATTTACATCTCTAACATGGAAAAGGTAGCGTAGAGGCATTTATATGTGGTTCTAAGATGACAAAAGGTGTAGAATAGATGAATTTACATCTCTAGCATGGTAAAGGTGTAGCGTAGAGGCATTTATATGTGGTTCTAAGATGACAAAAGGTGTAGAATAGATGAATTAACATCTCTAACATGGTAAAGGTGTAGCGTAGAGGCATTTATAAGTGGTTCTAAGATGACAAAAGGTGTAGAATAGATGAATTTACATCTCTAGCATGGTAAAGGTGTAGCGTAGAGGCATTTATATGTGGTTCTAAGATGACAAAAGGTGTAGAATAGATGAATTTACATCTCTAACATGGTAAAGGTGTAGCGTAGAGGCATTTATAAGTGGTTCTAAGATGACAAAAGGTGTAGAATAGATGAATTAACATCTCTAACATGGAAAAGGTAGCGTAGAGGCATTTATATGTGGTTCTAAGATGACAAAAGGTGTAGAATAGATGAATTTACATCTCTAACATGGTAAAGGTGTAGCGTAGAGGCATTTATATGTGGTTCTAAGATGACAAAAGGTGTAGAATAGATGAATTTACATCTCTAACATGGTAAAGGTGCAGCGTAGAGGCATTTATATGTGGTTCTAAGATGACAAAAGGTGTAAAATAGATGAATTTACATCTCTAGCATGGTAAAGGTGTAGCGTAGAGGCATTTATATGTGGTTCTAAGATGACAAAAGGTGTAGAATAGATGAATTAACATCTCTAACATGGTAAAGGTGTAGCGTAGAGGCATTTATATGTGGTTCTAAGATGACAAAAGGTGTAGAATAGATGAATTTACATCTCTAACATGGTAAAGGTGTAGCGTAGAGGCATTTATAAGTGGTTCTAAGATGACAAAAGGTGTAGAATAGATGAATTAACATCTCTAACATGGAAAAGGTAGCGTAGAGGCATTTATATGTGGTTCTAAGATGAGAAAAGGTGTAGAATAGATGAATTTACATCTCTAACATGGAAAAGGTGTAGCGTAGAGGCATTTATATGTGGTTCTAAGATGACAAAAGGTGTAGAATAGATGAATTTACATCTCTAACATGGAAAAGGCGTAAACAATATTTATTAATACTTTGTTCTAAAATTGCAAAGGCAAGGAAGAGAGGAATTTAAGTATGATCTACTTTGAAGATTAAATCCAGCGGAAATTGGGAGTTTACAGGCGGCAGTGGATAAAAAGGGAAGATAATATTTGCATAGCGATTAAAATAAATGAGTACCCAAAGCTATGAATATACTGTACATACGCTAGATTACGATAGCTAGATTGTTTCCCTCCGGCCTGGTACTCTGTTATCAAGTCACGTTTTTTCTTATCTCCAAGTTAAAAGTTTACTCTTATTTGGTTTCAAACTCAATGTTACCTGTAACGCAGCGCCGATGTGAGTGTGGCGATACATGGGATATTCTGCTCAATGTAAACATGCGAACAAGCGCGCGCGTGTATGTGTCTGGGTGATGTGGATTAAAGCAATCAGTTGCTATGGTTGTTACTGTATGGAAAGGATAACAAAGGGTTGTGAATGTATGTAAAGTAAGGCAAGACCGATTTGGGTCTTATACATTTATTGTTTTGATTAATCTGTAATTAAACTTTCATTTAAAAGGCAAAATAAGGAAATTATTACTTGAGAAACTGCAAATGCTCACTAGCGCAATATAGTGTCAGGTCTGTTGTAGGTAAAATCTAATAGGTAGTGATACAAGAGACTAGGTAGTGATACGTCTTGGTAGTGATACGTCTTGGTAGTGATACGTCTTGGTAGTGATACAAGAGACTAGGTTAAATATGACAATATTATGACATGAAAAGCTGGGTTATTTGTGTCAGGATAGTGATATAAAAGACGAAGCTAAATATGTCAGGATAGTGATACAAGAGACCAGGTTAATATGTCAATATCAGAACACGAAGACCACGATTAAATGTTTCAGGAATAGGATATATAAAGACACATTTTAATGTGTCAGGATGACTTAAAAACCAAGCTAAATATGTCATAATTATGATTTAAAAGACAGGGTTAAATATCTCAGGATTAAGATATAAAAGACAGGGTTACATATGTCAGGATGGTCATATAGAAGCCCAAGTTTAATGTCATTATTATGATATGAAAGCCAGGGTTAAATATCTCAGGATTAAGATATAAAAGTCAGGGTTACATATGTCAGGATGGTCATATAGAAGCCCAAGTTTAATGTCATTATTTTGATATGAAAGCCAGGGTTAAATATCTCAGGATTAAGATATAAAAGTCAGGGTTACATATGTCGGGCTTGTGATATGAAAGTCGAAGCTAAAAATGTCAGGATTAAGATATAAAAGTCAGGGTTACATATGTCGGGCTTGTGATATGAAAGCCAGGGTTAAATATCTCAGGATTAAGATATAAAAGTCAGGGTTACATATGTCGGGCTTGTGATATGAAAGTCGAAGCTAAAAATGTCAGGATTAAGATATAAAAGTCAGGGTTACATATGTCGGGCTTGTGATATGAAAGTCGAAGCTAAAAATGTCAGGATTAAGATATAAAAGTCAGGGTTACATATGTCGGGTTGTGATATGAAAGTCGAAGCTAAAAATGTCAGGATTAAGATATAAAAGTCAGGGTTACATATGTCGGGCTTGTGATATGAAAGTCGAAGCTAAAAATGTCAGGATTAAGATATAAAAGTCAGGGTTACATATGTCGGGCTTGTGATATGAAAGCCAGGGTTAAATATCTCAGGATTAAGATATAAAAGTCAGGGTTACATATGTCGGGCTTGTGATATGAAAGTCGAAGCTAAAAATGTCAGGATTAAGATATAAAAGTCAGGGTTACATATGACGGGCTTGTGATATGAAAGTCGAAGCTAAAAATGTCAGGATTAAGATATAAAAGTCAGGGTTACATATGTCGGGCTTGTGATATGAAAGTCGAAGCTAAAAATGTCAGGATTAAGATATAAAAGTCAGGGTTACATATGTCGGGCTTGTGATATGAAAGCCAGGGTTAAATATCTCAGGATTAAGATATAAAAGTCAGGGTTACATATGTCGGGCTTGTGATATGAAAGTCGAAGCTAAAAATGTCAGGATTAAGATATAAAAGTCAGGGTTACATATGTCGGGCTTGTGATATGAAAGTCGAAGCTAAAAATGTCAGGATTAAGATATAAAAGTCAGGGTTACATATGTCGGGCTTGTGATATGAAAGTCGAAGCTAAAAATGTCAGGATTAAGATATAAAAGTCAGGGTTACATATGTCGGGCTTGTGATATGAAAGCCAGGGTTAAATATCTCAGGATTAAGATATAAAAGTCAGGGTTACATATGTCGGGCTTGTGATATGAAAGTCGAAGCTAAAAATGTCAGGATTAAGATATAAAAGTCAGGGTTACATATGTCGGGCTTGTGATATGAAAGTCGAAGCTAAAAATGTCAGGATTAAGATATAAAAGTCAGGGTTACATATGTCGGGCTTGTGATATGAAAGCCAGGGTTAAATATCTCAGGATTAAGATATAAAAGTCAGGGTTACATATGTCGGGCTTGTGATATGAAAGTCGAAGCTAAAAATGTCAGGATTAAGATATAAAAGTCAGGGTTACATATGTCGGGCTTGTGATATGAAAGTCGAAGCTAAAAATGTCAGGATTAAGATATAAAAGTCAGGGTTACATATGTCGGGCTTGTGATATGAAAGTCGAAGCTAAAAATGTGAGGATTAAGATATAAAAGTCAGGGTTACATATGTCGGGCTTGTGATATGAAAGCCAGGGTTAAATATCTCAGGATTAAGATATAAAAGTCAGGGTTACATATGTCGGGCTTGTGATATGAAAGTCGAAGCTAAAAATGTCAGGATTAAGATATAAAAGTCAGGGTTACATATGTCGGGCTTGTGATATGAAAGTCGAAGCTAAAAATGTCAGGATTAAGATATAAAAGTCAGGGTTACATATGTCGGGCTTGTGATATGAAAGTCGAAGCTAAAAATGTCAGGATTAAGATATAAAAGTCAGGGTTACATATGTCGGGCTTGTGATATGAAAGCCAGGGTTAAATATCTCAGGATTAAGATATAAAAGTCAGGGTTACATATGTCGGGCTTGTGATATGAAAGTCGAAGCTAAAAATGTCAGGATTAAGATATAAAAGTCAGGGTTACATATGTCGGGCTTGTGATATGAAAGTCGAAGCTAAAAATGTCAGGATTAAGATATAAAAGTCAGGGTTACATATGTCGGGCTTGTGATATGAAAGTCGAAGCTAAAAATGTCAGGATTAAGATATAAAAGTCAGGGTTACATATGTCGGGCTTGTGATATGAAAGTCGAAGCTAAAAATGTCAGGATTAAGATATAAAAGTCAGGGTTACATATGTCGGGCTTGTGATATGAAAGTCGAAGCTAAAAATGTCAGGATTAAGATATAAAAGTCAGGGTTACATATGTCGGGCTTGTGATATGAAAGTCGAAGCTAAAAATGTCAGGATTAAGATATAAAAGTCAGGGTTACATATGTCGGGCTTGTGATATGAAAGTCGAAGCTAAATATCTCAGGATTAAGATATAAAAGTCAGGGTTACATATGTCGGGCTTGTGATATGAAAGTCGAAGCTAAAAATGTCAGGATTAAGATATAAAAGTCAGGGTTACATATGTCGGGCTTGTGATATGAAAGTCGAAGCTAAAAATGTCAGGATTAAGATATAAAAGTCAGGGTTACATATGTCGGGCTTGTGATATGAAAGTCGAAGCTAAAAATGTCAGGATTAAGATATAAAAGTCAGGGTTACATATGTCGGGCTTGTGATATGAAAGTCGAAGCTAAAAATGTCAGGATTAAGATATAAAAGTCAGGGTTACATATGTCGGGCTTGTGATATGAAAGTCGAAGCTAAAAATGTCAGGATTAAGATATAAAAGTCAGGGTTACATATGTCGGGCTTGTGATATGAAAGTCGAAGCTAAAAATGTCAGGATTAAGATATAAAAGTCAGGGTTACATATGTCGGGCTTGTGATATGAAAGTCGAAGCTAAAAATGTCAGGATTAAGATATAAAAGTCAGGGTTACATATGTCGGGCTTGTGATATGAAAGTCGAAGCTAAAAATGTCAGGATTAAGATATAAAAGTCAGGGTTACATATGTCGGGCTTGTGATATGAGAGCCAGGGTTAAATATCTCAGGATTAAGATATAAAAGTCAGGGTTACATATGTCGGGCTTGTGATATGAAAGTCGAAGCTAAAAATGTCAGGATTAAGATATAAAAGTCAGGGTTACATATGTCGGGCTTGTGATATGAAAGTCGAAGCTAAAAATGTCAGGATTAAGATATAAAAGTCAGGGTTACATATGTCTTGCTTGTGATATGAAAGCCAGGGTTAAATATCTCAGGATTAAGATATAAAAGTCAGGGTTACATATGTCGGGCTTGTGATATGAAAGTCGAAGCTAAAAATGTCAGGATTAAGATATAAAAGTCAGGGTTACATATGTCGGGCTTGTGATATGAAAGCCAGGGTTAAATATCTCAGGATTAAGATATAAAAGTCAGGGTTACATATGTCGGGCTTGTGATATGAAAGTCGAAGCTAAAAATGTCAGGATTAAGATATAAAAGTCAGGGTTACATATGTCCGGCTTGTGATATGAAAGCCAGGGTTAAATATCTCAGGATTAAGATATAAAAGTCAGGGTTACATATGTCGGGCTTGTGATATGAAAGTCGAAGCTAAAAATGTCAGGATTAAGATATAAAAGTCAGGGTTACATATGTCGGGCTTGTGATATGAAAGTCGAAGCTAAAAATGTCAGGATTAAGATATAAAAGTCAGGGTTACATATGTCGGGCTTGTGATATGAAAGTCGAAGCTAAATATCTCAGGATTAAGATATAAAAGTCAGGGTTACATATGTCGGGCTTGTGATATGAAAGTCGAAGCTAAAAATGTCAGGATTAAGATATAAAAGTCAGGGTTACATATGTCGGGCTTGTGATATGAAAGTCGAAGCTAAAAATGTCAGGATTAAGATATACAAGTCAGGGTTACATATGTCGGGCTTGTGATATGAAAGTCGAAGCTAAAAATGTCAGGATTAAGATATAAAAGTCAGGGTTACATATGTCGGGCTTGTGATATGAAAGTCGAAGCTAAAAATGTCAGGATTAAGATATAAAAGTCAGGGTTACATATGTCGGGCTTGTGATATGAAAGTCGAAGCTAAAAATGTCAGGATTAAGATATAAAAGTCAGGGTTACATATGTCGGGCTTGTGATATGAAAGTCGAAGCTAAAAATGTCAGGATTAAGATATAAAAGTCAGGGTTACATATGTCGGGCTTGTGATATGAAAGTCGAAGCTAAAAATGTCAGGATTAAGATATAAAAGTCAGGGTTACATATGTCGGGCTTGTGATATGAAAGCCAGGGTTAAATATCTCAGGATTAAGATATAAAAGTCAGGGTTACATATGTCGGGCTTGTGATATGAAAGTCGAAGCTAAAAATGTCAGGATTAAGATATAAAAGTCAGGGTTACATATGTCGGGCTTGTGATATGAAAGCCAGGGTTAAATATCTCAGGATTAAGATATAAAAGTCAGGGTTACATATGTCGGGCTTGTGATATGAAAGTCGAAGCTAAAAATGTCAGGATTAAGATATAAAAGTCAGGGTTACATATGTCGGGCTTGTGATATGAAAGTCGAAGCTAAAAATGTGAGGATTAAGATATAAAAGTCAGGGTTACATATGTCGGGCTTGTGATATGAAAGCCAGGGTTAAATATCTCAGGATTAAGATATAAAAGTCAGGGTTACATATGTCGGGCTTGTGATATGAAAGTCGAAGCTAAAAATGTCAGGATTAAGATATAAAAGTCAGGGTTACATATGTCGGGCTTGTGATATGAAAGTCGAAGCTAAAAATGTCAGGATTAAGATATAAAAGTCAGGGTTACATATGTCGGGCTTGTGATATGAAAGCCAGGGTTAAATATCTCAGGATTAAGATATAAAAGTCAGGGTTACATATGTCGGGCTTGTGATATGAAAGTCGAAGCTAAAAATGTCAGGATTAAGATATAAAAGTCAGGGTTACATATGTCGGGCTTGTGATATGAAAGTCGAAGCTAAAAATGTCAGGATTAAGATATAAAAGTCAGGGTTACATATGTCGGGCTTGTGATATGAAAGTCGAAGCTAAAAATGTCAGGATTAAGATATAAAAGTCAGGGTTACATATGTCGGGCTTGTGATATGAAAGTCGAAGCTAAAAATGTCAGGATTAAGATATAAAAGTCAGGGTTACATATGTCGGGCTTGTGATATGAAAGTCGAAGCTAAAAATGTCAGGATTAAGATATAAAAGTCAGGGTTACATATGTCGGGCTTGTGATATGAAAGTCGAAGCTAAAAATGTCAGGATTAAGATATAAAAGTCAGGGTTACATATGTCGGGCTTGTGATATGAAAGCCAGGGTTAAATATCTCAGGATTAAGATATAAAAGTCAGGGTTACATATGTCGGGCTTGTGATATGAAAGTCGAAGCTAAAAATGTCAGGATTAAGATATAAAAGTCAGGGTTACATATGTCGGGCTTGTGATATGAAAGTCGAAGCTAAAAATGTCAGGATTAAGATATAAAAGTCAGGGTTACATATGTCGGGCTTGTGATATGAAAGTCGAAGCTAAAAATGTCAGGATTAAGATATAAAAGACAGGGTTAAAAATATCAAGACGATGATATAAAAGACCAATTTAAATATGTTAGGATTATGACATGAAATATGAAGTTAAATATGTCAGGATTATGATATGAAAGTCGAAGCTAAACATGTCAGGATTATAATATGAAAGACCAACTTTAATATGTCAGTACTATGATATGAAAGACGAAGCTAAATATGTCAAGATCATGATATGAACGACAATGCTAAGTATGTTAGGATTATTAAATAAAGGACCAAGCTAAATATGTCACATTTATGGTATGAAAGACGAAACAAAATATGTCAGGATTTTCATGGGAAAGACGAAGCTAAATATGTCAGGTTAATGATATGAAAGATAAGGTTACTTATGCCAGGACGGTGAAATAAGAGACCAAGGTAAATATGTAAGGATTATGAGATGAAAGACGAAGCTAAATATGTCAAGATCATGATATGAACGACAATGCTAAGTATGTTAGGATTATTAAATAAAGGACCAAGCTAAATATGTCACATTTATGGTATGAAAGACGAAACAAAATATGTCAGGATTTTCATGGGAAAGACGAAGCTAAATATGTCAGGTTAATGATATGAAAGATAAGGTTACTTATGCCAGGACGGTGAAATAAGAGACCAAGGTAAATATGTAAGGATTATGAGATGAAAGACGAAGCTAAATATGTCAAGATCATGATATGAACGACAATGCTAAGTATGTTAGGATTATTAAATAAAGGACCAAGCTAAATATGTCACATTTATGGTATGAAAGACGAAACAAAATATGTCAGGATTTTCATGGGAAAGACGAAGCTAAATATGTCAGGTTAATGATATGAAAGATAAGGTTACTTATGCCAGGACGGTGAAATAAGAGACCAAGGTAAATATGTAAGGATTATGAGATGAAAGACGAAGCTAAATATGTCAAGATCATGATATGAACGACAATGCTAAGTATGTTAGGATTATTAAATAAAGGACCAAGCTAAATATGTCACATTTATGGTATGAAAGACGAAACAAAATATGTCAGGATTTTCATGGGAAAGACGAAGCTAAATATGTCAGGTTAATGATATGAAAGATAAGGTTACTTATGCCAGGACGGTGAAATAAGAGACCAAGGTAAATATGTAAGGATTATGAGATGAAAGACGAAGCTAAATATGTCAAGATCATGATATGAACGACAATGCTAAGTATGTTAGGATTATTAAATAAAGGACCAAGCTAAATATGTCACATTTATGGTATGAAAGACGAAACAAAATACGTCAGGATTTTCATGGGAAAGACGAAGCTAAATATGTCAGGTTAATGATATGAAAGATAAGGTTACTTATGCCAGGACGGTGAAATAAGAGACCAAGGTAAATATGTAAGGATTATGAGATGAAAGACGAAGCTAAATATGTCAAGATCATGATATGAACGACAATGCTAAGTATGTTAGGATTATTAAATAAAGGACCAAGCTAAATATGTCACATTTATGGTATGAAAGACGAAACAAAATATGTCAGGATTTTCATGGGAAAGACGAAGCTAAATATGTCAGGTTAATGATATGAAAGATAAGGTTACTTATGCCAGGACGGTGAAATAAGAGACCAAGGTAAATATGTAAGGATTATGAGATGAAAGACGAAGCTAAATATGTCAAGATCATGATATGAACGACAATGCTAAGTATGTTAGGATTATTAAATAAAGGACCAAGCTAAATATGTCACATTTATGGTATGAAAGACGAAACAAAATATGTCAGGATTTTCATGGGAAAGACGAAGCTAAATATGTCAGGTTAATGATATGAAAGATAAGGTTACTTATGCCAGGACGGTGAAATAAGAGACCAAGGTAAATATGTAAGGATTATGAGATGAAAGACGAAGCTAAATATGTCAGGTTAATGATATGAAAGATAAGGTTACTTATGCCAGGACGGTGAAATAAGAGACCAAGGTAAATATGTAAGGATTATGAGATGAAAGACGAAGCTAAATATGTCAAGATCATGATATGAACGACAATGCTAAGTATGTTAGGATTATTAAATAAAGGACCAAGCTAAATATGTCACATTTATGGTATGAAAGACGAAACAAAATATGTCAGGATTTTCATGGGAAAGACGAAGCTAAATATGTCAGGTTAATGATATGAAAGATAAGGTTACTTATGCCAGGACGGTGAAATAAGAGACCAAGGTAAATATGTAAGGATTATGAGATGAAAGACGAAGCTAAATATGTCAAGATCATGATATGAACGACAATGCTAAGTATGTTAGGATTATTAAATAAAGGACCAAGCTAAATATGTCACATTTATGGTATGAAAGACGAAACAAAATATGTCAGGATTTTCATGGGAAAGACGAAGCTAAATATGTCAGGTTAATGATATGAAAGATAAGGTTACTTATGCCAGGACGGTGAAATAAGAGACCAAGGTAAATATGTAAGGATTATGAGATGAAAGACGAAGCTAAATATGTCAAGATCATGATATGAACGACAATGCTAAGTATGTTAGGATTATTAAATAAAGGACCAAGCTAAATATGTCACATTTATGGTATGAAAGACGAAACAAAATATGTCAGGATTTTCATGGGAAAGACGAAGCTAAATATGTCAGGTTAATGATATGAAAGATAAGGTTACTTATGCCAGGACGGTGAAATAAGAGACCAAGGTAAATATGTAAGGATTATGAGATGAAAGACGAAGCTAAATATGTCAAGATCATGATATGAACGACAATGCTAAGTATGTTAGGATTATTAAATAAAGGACCAAGCTAAATATGTCACATTTATGGTATGAAAGACGAAACAAAATATGTCAGGATTTTCATGGGAAAGACGAAGCTAAATATGTCAGGTTAATGATATGAAAGATAAGGTTACTTATGCCAGGACGGTGAAATAAGAGACCAAGGTAAATATGTAAGGATTATGAGATGAAAGACGAAGCTAAATATGTCAAGATCATGATATGAACGACAATGCTAAGTATGTTAGGATTATTAAATAAAGGACCAAGCTAAATATGTCACATTTATGGTATGAAAGACGAAACAAAATATGTCAGGATTTTCATGGGAAAGACGAAGCTAAATATGTCAGGTTAATGATATGAAAGATAAGGTTACTTATGCCAGGACGGTGAAATAAGAGACCAAGGTAAATATGTAAGGATTATGAGATGAAAGACGAAGCTAAATATGTCAGGTTAATGATATGAAAGATAAGGTTACTTATGCCAGGACGGTGAAATAAGAGACCAAGGTAAATATGTAAGGATTATGAGATGAAAGACGAAGCTAAATATGTCACTATCTGATAGGAAAGACCTTGAATGATTATATCATTTATAAAATAATATAATAAGTATTATACATTTAAAAACATGGAAAATACAGTTTCTTTAATGTTTAGAAATAGTTTTATTTCCCCAAATATAAAAGTTTAAACTTCTTTTCGCATACATTAAACTTCTGTACAAATGATTTTGACATTGGCTGAATTCCAAACCAGAGTTGCGTTTGCCCCTAGATAAGGACTCACGTGACTTGTTAACTGAAGAGGGATCAATCCAAGGATGTAAGGCTGTAATGGATTCTCTGATAAATGAGGGAGAAGGGGAGGGATGTCATACGGATGTACACAGGGGCAGAATAAAACACTTTCATAACTGTTGCTGAATGTACTCATTATTTTATTGAATATTGAACCCCAAACACTAACGTAAATGTATAATCTGTTTCCGTATATTTGTGGTTGTGGGTGCGCGCATGCATTTGTGTGTGTTTATAAATGTGTGAAGATTGTGATCACGTGTTTATGATTGCAATCCTAAAGTAAACACGCAATCCTAATGTATGATCCTAATTCTAACACGTTTCATGCTCATTAAAATTTGTCTGTTTGGTCTTTAAAGAAAATGGGGTAGCGAAGGATCTAGGAGGAACCTAGGAAAGGGTATAAAGATTCCCTGATACAAGGAATACAGGGAAATAATTGCATTGGGGGGGATAGAGCTGCTCTCGTCTGGGTCGGAGCTGTCTACACAAATATTATGTTTATACTACACATTTTATTTTCGTTGAATAAAATTTCAGAGTGCTGTAGCACTGAAATATTCTCGTTCACTTCCGTTAAGGTTTCCAATATTTTAGCATTTTTCTCGACGTCACCGTACGAAAATCTGTGACTAAGTAAACTCAAATCGTGATCGTGTTTTAAGTCGACTTTGTTATGAACAAATAATATAAAACAAAAACATTTAAAATTCAATTTTTACATAGATCAAGAAAGAAAAATTTTACTAGTTACTATTTACTCTAGTTACTCTAGTTACTTTTTATTAAATAGTTATAATTAACGTAAATAAAGTATTAATCTGTTCGTTAAAAGAGCTTTCTACCATAACATAAAATCTGCTGTTTTACGAAATCATATGTTATCACTTATTTTAATCCAAATGGGACGAAACAACTATATTGCACACCTTCCTCTTTTTGTGAAAAGTCCTTCCCACTTGTCCAAGTTCATTTGTAGCAAGAAAGACAAATCTAGAAGAGATTAAAAAATCTAAAAGTGTATGTCTGAACTTACAGGAACAAATTAATAGAAGAATGCTAGCAACACTTCTACCTGCTGCTAGGTTCCCCAACTCTTGTGTTTCACCCTTTATACTAGGTTCCCCTTATCTACCTTAATCATTCTTTCCGTATGTATTTTTAAATAATATTTTTTAAGGTTTAGGAGAATCTTCGTTTAACGAAAGGAGAGATAAAGGGATAAAGGAAAAAACCTTGATTCTCAGATTGATTTTGTAGATCCCAGCTATGCAAATATTTCTTACAATATACTTACACATCTTTTCTGGAAAGTTTCATTACTAAGGAATTATGCGGGCACGGAGCAGTATTGTGCTGTGCAATAAAGTGTAAACTCAGCAGCGCCAATTGCGGCGACGAGGTTAACTAAAAGTAAATAGACATGTTTGCAAAGGTCGGAAACCAGGTCACGTAGGGGAAGATGACGATAGGGCGATGCGACGGATTTACACACTGTGCTGTAAATGTTTGTAGGGACGCTTTTATTAAATAGCCCTACGGTAGGGATTGCCAATTTTCCAGTGCACTCTTTTGCAACCTACATAAGCTACATTATGGGAGAGTAAATATGTTTTCATCATATGTGTAGCCGTATCATGTATGAAAATTTATTGAACAAAATTTCAACGTGAAAAACCAAGTCAAATTGTAAAGCTAAGAAAAAACTAATTACATAGATAATTATTTAAGCAAAAGATATTTTCTAAAACTGAAAGAAATAAAGAGAATAATTTTGAACATAATGAGAATAGAAAAGATTTCTTTAACTACATTTTCTTTACTTACATTTCACTCACACTTCCGACGAACGCTGGTACAAAACGTGAAATGGAGTTGTGAGAGGTGTAACATTGCGTAAATTATCTCAAATCTCCTTGACTCATTTATGCAGCGTCTCCTCTCCCAGCATAAATGTTGTTCCTTATATATATACTAAGATAGTCTAAAAGAAAATAGTCTAAGAAAATCAAAAACAAGAGGTCGGAATTTTAAATACGATAAGTGTATTTGTCTTAGGATACACCCTGTGTGGGTCATAAAACCTTCATCCAGGGGTGAGTTGTGTCCTATGCAATACGCTTCTCCATTAAGTAGTGAATGAAGTCTTTTGTTAAAATGATTTCTCCCAAAACTATGAGAAAGTACTGGTGTGATCACAGTGTATCATGGACGCAGTGTTACACTTTGTGAGCGGCTGAGACGCTGCGAGCATAGAGCCTTAATCTGTGAGGAGGCGCCGCTCGTAAGGTAACTGTAATGAACGGTGACAAAGTGGAACCAAGGTTGTGGCTTCTTATGTTTTCATTTTGTATACCCTGCTTCTTGCCGTTTAGCTTTTAATCTTTAAACTTACAATTTACTGTGGTTTTATGGTCGTCGCCTCCGATCGCACTTAAGATTACAAATAGCACCTGAGTATAAATTAGCCTATGACCTATCAGTTGATTTAAAAGTCTTTACTCCTTTTGAGGCCTAAAATGAGGGGATTTCAGAAGTAAAAATTCTGCGATCCGTCATGCGTGAGCTTCAATATACGTAGTAGGTTATAAGTGCGTCCTTATCAAAACATATGACTTCGTATATTAACCACCTGTTTTCCTCTCTATAAAGGGTTTATGTTTAAATCATTTCACATTCGATTTCCTTTTCAATATGTATTAGCCTAGTAGGATGACTCAATATGTGTAATTTAATTGCTGCAGGAATGCATGTGTAGAAATGTATAGATTTTGTCATAGAACTGAAAATTTCTAACCAAATGCAGTAATTGGGTCATTTAAAAACAACTAAAAGTGGAATAAATGTATAGAAAAGTTAGACACATAGTCAGATCAAGTCAGGGCATGCTAACTAACGGTTCCGTATATATAAGAAGGCGATGTTAATAATATGGAATCAAATATAAAAAGTCAATCTCTCTACCTTTCCCACCTTTCTGTGTATAAAAAATATTTAGAAATCTAATTTAAATGTATTCAGTTTGTTTCATCACCTAATCTACCAATTTTCCCATTATTTTATCTGTTACAAACTATTCTAAACATTTAATTTTATTGGTTTATGTTCATTAATATAAATAATAAATTCTACATGTAGATATTTAGAATTTTTTAAATTTATTAATATTTAAAAAAATACTATACAAATTCCTTGGTTCCTAATTTGTTTTAATAAAGATTTTAAAAGTTGCAACATATTTAAAATAACAATCTCCTAAATAGTTTCATTGTTCGCTATTAGATAGCGCTAGTTGTATAGTATATTTCACTTGAAGTGGTTCATATTTGGTGTCACTTCTGACAAATGGCCGTTTTGACACACCCTAGATCTAATAATTTCTCAACAATGCCAAAAGTAGTGGCTTCAACAAATACGTCCTGTAATTAATTCTTAGCGTGCAGGCACATGATAAAATGAATGTATTTGAAAGAGTGACGGACATTTACGGTCGTAACGGTTTACATTTTACACGTTTTTGTTATTTCCAAACAGTATTAGTTTTGAAACGTTTATCTTTGTCTGATAAAATAGTCCACGTTCTGGCGTCTAGTTGTCAGGGATTACACATTTCTACAAGCGAGCTATCGGCTATTGCCATGCCTCATCTGTTCTTCGGAGACATCTTGTCTGTGGGGAAGTTTTATAACTTGTCCATAAACTTATATGTTATTTTTATTTGAGTGTTTACATTAAACATAATCGGTTTCATGTTTTTCCTACTCAAGCCAAATTACAATTAAAAGTTGGGGGGCTCATCAGTGAAGTTGGTGGTGTATTGAATAACCTAAGGGTCCCTAAGAATCTCTTCCTAGATCAAATAACCAACGTTTCAACTAAACTACTGTCATACGCGTAGTTTAACCAACCAACACACGTGAAGTTCAAACGAACAGCATTGACACCAAGTCCAAATAGGCTATGGCGGCTATGCCCAGATCAACGTATCAGCTAATCAAAATGAAAAACTTACGCTAATCAACCAACATCCACACCTGGTTCAAATGGGCCTATGGTTAGTGAAGGCACTGGCAAAAGCCCTAGGTCTTAGACATAGCTACCAACGCTTACCAAAATATCTATGCAGAAACCGTCAAGGCCATTACACATATTGTCCAGGTATGTTCTCCATCAAACCGAGACTTTAGACACCATCTCTGTAAAACAGCTAACAAATTATACTCTACCACAATAGGTATGTCAAAACTGTTACCGGCTCATAATCTAAGACAGTGGTTACGTAACGCCCTTTATCAATTTAAGACCTTAAGAGATATCTTCGTAAAGACAGCTACCAATCCATACTATATCACAATAGTTACGTTAGAGCTACCGCTGCTCACCCTACCATAATAGCTACGTACAGACGGTTAATATTGTATAACCTATCACAAGACTTATGTAAAACCAGCTATGCATAACCTGTCACACAATAACTGCGTAAAGGCAGCTAACAAGGCCTACCCCATTAAAATAGCTACGAAAAGATAACATCCAATACATACCCTATCATATTACCTATGTAAAGACAATAAATGCGCAAAGGCAGCTAACAATGCCTACCCCATTAAAATAGCTACGAAAAGATAACAACCAATACATAACTTATCATAATAGCTATGTAAAGACAGCTAAAGATGCATAACCTAACTCAGTAATGATTGCTATTAAATAATGAACCATTACACTAGCCACGTAAAAACAGTTATCGATCCGTGACCAAGATAATACTTACGTAAGATCTATATCAGTGCTAAGACAATAGCTCCGTAAGGAAAACCTACCACTTCATGAACTACGACAACAGCAAGGTGTGGACGGCTACCAATACATTACTTATCACAGCTACCAACACATAACTCGTCACACTAGCTAAGTAAATAGCGCTACGACTGAATAGCCTATCACACAGGCTAATTGAGGGTCACTAACTAAACCATCACAATATCTCTGTACATGGCAGATGGCGTGATGATCCTCATCTTTATTGCACACCTAACAGTAGGTTAGGTTAGAAGCACTCTGGCTAGCTTAGGTTAGTGGGTTGAAAATAATTTTTTCTAAAAACTACCCCTCTAGACGTGGTTGAACACCCAACAGTAGGTTAGGTTAGAAGCACTCTGGCTAGCTTAGGTTAGTGGGTTGAAAATAACTTTTTCTAAAAACTACCCCTCTAGACGTGGTTGAACCCTCCCCCAAGGCTACGATCAAGGTCACATCGACCGCCCGCATCATCCAAAACCACCCCTAACTTTCAAAGGTTGGTCGTATCTCCATCACGGGCATCACTGACCTGTGGTTGTAGAAGTTAGGGGTGGTAGTAGCTATGTAGGCTATGGTCAGGCTAGGTATCTGTTATCAGGCAATGTAGGCTATGTTCATGCTAAGTATCTGTTGTCAGGGTGCTGGTTACTCTTGCATCACCATAGATTTGTGTCTACGGATAACCAGCTTAGCATAGTATGTGGGTTTACACAGATAACACAGAATGTAGGCTAACTATATACATTACCCAAGCCATGCATTGGATACTTTATGTTAATCATTAGCCTAGCAATGTTAACCATTAGTCAGGCTACACATCAGATAATATGTGATATTCCATAGCCAGGCTCAGCATCGGCTACTATGTGCTAACCATTAGCGAGGCTATGCACCTGATATTATGTGTTGGGGCATTCTCAAGCTACTTATCGGATACTATATATGTTAACCCATCGTCGGGCTATGCATCGGATACTATGTGTTAATGATTAGTCTAGCTATGTATCAGGTATTATGTGGGCAAGTTGTAGTCAGGCTACTGTGTGATAACCATTAGCTAGACTATGCATTGGATATAATTTGTAGGCCCGTGTCTTCTTAGCATAATATCTATGCAGGCTTACACACATGTTTGTTTAACGAGGTATGTAGGCCTAACATAGTATATACGTCTATCTATGATAGCATGCGTGTTGGCTTACCATAGTATTTATTCGGTTTACACGCATATTTGTTTAACAGCGTATATACGGCTATTTAGAGTATATTGCATGCTGGTTTAACATATTATATACCAGGGTAGTGTTTCTTTCCAGCTGACTTTTGAACTGACATGTGTGACTATTTCTAGACCATACATAATTGATATGCCAATTTTGGGGGGTTTATGCTTATTTAGCGAGGCTATGCACCGGATATTATTTGTTGGGTCATACTATGTGTTAATGATTAGCCAGGCTATGTATCTGGTATTATGTGGTAATTTGCGGGCCGCTTTTAGGATAGTGTGTGATAGCCCTTTAGCTAAACTATGCATTGGATATAATTTGTAGGCCCTTGTCGGCTTACATACATGTTTGTTTAACGCAGTATGTAGGCCTAACATAGTATATACGCCTATCTATGATAGCACGGATATTGGCTTGGCGTATTTATGTGGGTTTACACGCATATTTGTTTAACAGCGTATATATGGCTATTTAGAGTATATTGCATGCTGGTTTAACATAGTATATAAGCTTATGTAGGATAGCATCCATGCTGGTTAGCATAGTATTTATGTAGATTTACACGCATATCTGTTTAGCACAGTGTGTAGGCTTAGCATATTATTTATGTAGGTTTACAAGCATATTTGTTTAACACACTATATAAGCTATCATTCATCCTGGCTTAACATAGGCCTGTGCGGGTAACGGGGATATTTGCCTAATACAGGATGTATATAGGCTAACCTGCATATTGGTTTAACAGCGTATATATGGCTATTTAGAGTATATTGCATGCTGGTTTAACATAGTATATATGCCTGAGAGTTGGCTTAGCATTGTATGTATATAGGTTGCGCGACTTTTTTTAAAATTATATTGTAATATTTGTTGACCGTCATGGGCGTGATAGGTTATGCATTGTTAGCTATACCATATAGTACTTCCCGTATTATACAGTTGCCAGGTTCTACCTGATAGACGAGGTGAAACTAGCTCAGATCATATAGGCTTTGGCCAGTGGTTTACCGACATAGTAGACACATTTAGGGTTTCATGTAAGTCGGCTTGGCATAGTATGTATGCAGGTTTACACGCATATTTGTTTAACACATTATGTGTGCTATCACGTATGTTGGCTTAACTTGGTATATACGCCTATGTATGATAGCATGCATGATGGCTTAGCATCGTTTTAGGATCGTTTTATAACATATATTTATTCACGTTTTGTGATGGGCCTTTTTATTAGTGTTTCTCCATATATACTTTTATATCTAGATACATTTGCAGCTATAGGATATATCCATTGAGGCTATTTGATTATTTACATTGATTTCTGATTATATATGTAGACCTTGGGTTCTTCTGTCTGTCCAGGTGCTTACTTCTACTATCTGTCCAAGTACCTGCTTCTTCTATCTGCCCAGGTGCTTGTTTCTTTTATCGGTCCAGGTCCTTGCTTCTTCTATCAGTCCATGTACTTGCTTCTTCCATCGGTACAGGTCCTTGCTTCTTCTATCTGTCCAGGTATTTGCTCTTTTTATCGGTCCAGGTCCTTGCTTCTCCTATCTGTCCATATCCTTACTTCTTCTATGTTATTTAGGGGTAGGCCACTCTGGTTATAGGTGCGCATGTCGCTCGTACGTCATCAGATATATTATATCTTTACGTGGGCTTGATAGGTTATGCATTGGTAGATGTACCTTATAGTACTTCCTATATTATACGATTGCCAGGTTCTACCTGATATATGAGGTGAAACTATCTCAGTTCATATAGGCTGTGGCCAGTGATTTACCGACATAGTAGGCGCATTTAGGGATTCATGTATGTAGGCCTAGCATAGTATGTATGCAAGCTTGCGTATTTGTTTAACACATTATGTGGGCTATCGTATATATTGGTTTAGCTATACCTTATAGTACTCCCCATATTATACGGTTGCCTGGATCAATCTGATATATGAGGTGAAACTATCTCTGTTCATATAGGCTTTGGCCGGTGATTTACCGACATAGTAGGCCCATGTATGTTGGCCTAGCATAGTATGTATGTAGGCCTGCGTATTTGTTTAACACATTATGTGGGCTATCATATATATTGGTTTAACACGGTATATAAGCCTTCACGTCTTACAGCGACCGTTTGCGTAGACCCACCTGGCCCTTGCTTTGTGATTGGTCGATTCAACTTGTTGTCTAATTGGACTCGGTGTATAATTGTTGTTCGATTATAATTAGCGTTTAGTTGAATCGTTGGTCATTTGATCTAACCGATCATTTTTTGACAATTTCATTTGATAACAACCCCACATGATGCCTGATTCCAGGGTTACTTTACCTAAAGGCTGGCTTCTGGATGGCTTTTACCTGAGGCCTTGCTCCGTGTTAGCTTTACCTAAGGTCTAACTCCATGGTAGCTTTACCTAGGCTCCGACTCCGCGGTAGCTTTACCTACGGCCTGGTTCCGGGGTTACTTTACCTAGGGTGTGGCCTCGTATTGGCTTTACCTGAGACTGTGCTCCATGTTAGCTTTACCTAAGACCTGGCTCCTGGCTGGCTTTACCTCAGGCACGACTCCGTGTTAGCTTTACCTAAGGCCTAGCTGCTGGGTGGCTAGGCTCGGATTGGCTTTAACCGAGAGCGTGCTCCATATTGGCTCTACCTTGGCGGCTTTAACTAATGCCCCGGTGGATTTTACCTAGGACCCCGATTATTTTTGGCTATCTGAAAACAGGTGAACCCGCCCCCACAACGGTCCATAATACACTTTAACCATACCATATACGGTCATTTGATCCAACCCGTCGATTTTCGGCAATTTCATATTTTTTGTAAAAACTACCCCTTGGTGAAACAGCCCCCGCAACGGTCCAAAGGGCCTCTACACGTATCCCGTACTGTCTGTTGATCCATCCGATCGATTTTTGGCAATTTCGTATTTTATTCAAAAACTACCCCTAGGTGAAACTACCCCTACCGACGCGATAATACACTCTAGACATACCCTATCGGTCAAGGCACGTTTTTCCAAAATTTTTTCGAAAACTACCCCCCACCCCCAATCCACCCCCGGAGCATCCCCCGCGTATGGTCCTGAACGTGGCCGAGGTCACCCCCAACACGTAGGTTAGGTTAGGTTTGATCCATTTTGGCTAGCTTAGGTTAGTTGGCTGGAATTTATTTTTTTTCGAAAAACTACCCCCCACCCCTCTGGACGTGTTCAAAACCACCCCCAAAGCTAGGGTCGGGGTCGCGACGTCCGCCCGCATCATCCGAAACTACCCCTATAGTCTTAGGTTACGTAGCGGCCGATTTTTGTTTTTTTTTCGAAAAACTACCCCCTACCCCCCTGAACGTGGTCGAAACCACCCCTTGGTCTAGGGTCAGGGCCGGGATGACCTTGAGCATCATCCAAAACTACCCCTATAGTCCTAGGTTACGTAGCGGCCGAGTTTAGGGGTGGCTGTCCTCAAGCGACTTCATTCCTACTCATATTTTACAGTAAATGCCTGCTTAAGCCAACAAACAAAATTTCATTTTAGTTACTTTTTATTAAATAAATATAAATAATATAGATAAAGTAACAGAGTCTAATTTAAAACAGCTGTTCTACCACATAACCTATAACATAAAATTAGCTGTTTTATGAAATCATGTTACCATTTTATTTTAAGCCAAATACGAAGACAATAACCATATTGCATAACTTACCCCTTTGGTGAAAAGTTATTTAATATCATGGGTCATCCACTAAATGATTTGAAAACAATTTTTTTGAACTTGTGGAGATAAATGATAAATATATTATCAACAATTGAATATTTGAAAAAGGTATGTATATATACATAAACAGGAGGGATTGAATAAAATATAAAATTTTCAAAAATTGTTAGAGTTATAACATTGTTTTTTTCGAATGAATATGTATGTTGTGGGTTTCACACTCTTCAGAGGTAGCAGCGTGGCGCCGGAGGTTAACCCCACAAGAATATTAAATGGTTTTAAAAAAGATTTTAATTAGCTAACTCCGTGTATCATTCTAATCCAATGTAGTAATTCATTCACGCAATCTTCTGTAATCTGTGATCAAAATTGTACAATCTAGGTGCGGTAAGTATAAGCAGCAGTGGGAGGGTGAAAACTCGTGGAGGATATTTTGTATTTGTCTTGCACCAACTTGCGAATATTCCTCGGATGGCTGTCAACGTCTGCTCAACTATGCTGAGTAATTTGCTCATTTGTAGACCGCAAAGTCAGGTTAGGAAGACATTAATAGCTGACGGCTGCCGCAACGGTTGAGGGGGTGTTAAGTAGGCCATATTGTGCCGCGTTGTAGGACAGACACTGGATCTACGTCCGATCTCTACGAATTCCGTGTAAATAGCCAAACGTAAGAGACTTATAAGGAAACAGCTTATTGGATGGATATTTAAAATCTTCCTGAACACAAACACGCCATTTTTCATAACTTACAGTTTTATATTTTAAAGACTGTAATTCTGAATGATTAAAAAACCAACACAAACCTGTGTAAGTTAATATATTCAAAGGAATCTGACATTTATAGTGTCATGTGTGATAAATGAATTGTATTAATAAGGTGAAAATGTATAATGTGTACAAAGAATAACTGTATTAAATAAATGAAGGAGCTTGAATGAGATCAAGTGTAACTTACGACTTCAATTTCAGAGACCGCTATAGTGGGATACGTCTGGAAAAGAGAAAATAAACAAACAGTAATTCCTGTTATTATCTAGGTGCTGTTAGTAATGTAATATGTTTTACTGCGATAGTCTGATATTTAGAGGGTGGGGGGATTTAGTCTCGTTAAATATATATGTTACAAATGCACTTAGGTGTCACCGTAAATATATAATGCAATAAATGTAACAAGTCTTCCGACGAGCACATCATGTCACGTAAGGGTTAATAGAGTATGTAGGGCGGTCCTGGAATCTAATAGAAGCAAGTAATGTTCCGTTACGTACGACTTTATATCGGAAAATGGCGTCTAGTGTGAACTTTAATGCTTACTAGAAGAGTGAATAATAGGAAACTGTTTCATTAGTGCTATGCTGCCCGACATCTCTAATGCCGTGGTAGTGTTATGTGTTGTACACAGCAAGCAGCAACAAGATAATAAGAAGTGAAGGGAAAACCTTTGTTCAAAATATATTAAATATAATAATTAATAATTAATATATATATATATATATATATATATATATATATATATATATATATATATTACGAGTATAATACACACGCACGCAACCACGCACAGAGGGGGGAGAGAGAGAGAGAGAGGAAGAGAGAGAGAGACAGAGACAGAGAGAGTCAGACAGATAGAGACGGACAGACGACAGACAGACAGACAGGCAGGCGGACAGATAGACAGACATACAGACAGATGGACAAACAGAGAGACAGATAGACAAACAGGCAGACACACACACACACACATACATACATACACACACACACACACACACACACTGCAACGGACCTTCACCCAGCTCAATCACTCCCGATCCTAGCAAACTCGACCTGCCACAAACCTGTCGACGTTTGCCCAACTCGCAATTACAAGAACATGAATTTAAATCGTAATTAAAAAACCCACCCTGTGGATTCTGTCTACTAAGATTGAAAAGGTCATGGTAAGGTCAGTGATGTGTCAAACGGTGTAACATTGGGTAGCTGAAAAACACAGAAATGTATCACACAAATTAATACCTTACCATGCTTTGTAGACCTGTTTGCTCCATGTTCCTGCTCTCGTGAAGTCCGTGTCAGATAACATCCTACCATATCCTCTTTACTGAGGCCCTGTGTTATATATGATAAGATCTGCCAGTGGGTATCAACCCCTGGACTTGGAAATAAAACCAGCTAGTGTTGGCCTAGCTCAAACTGATTTGGTTGTTAAATTTAATTCTTTGGGTGGGTTCCTCGGTTATTATAAGGTGCACTTTGATCATTTATTATATGTAATTTATTAAAATAAATGACCCTATTAGGCTTGCTGGTATGGCATTTAAAGCTTTCAATGGTTTTATTAGATAAATTTTCTAGCTGGGAAATATTACATTTATTACTTAGCACACAGGATTATTTAATAAAATTTTTCACTAACCTTTGCTTGAAATATGAATTTAATAATATTACAATAACGAAATTTAAACAAATGATCATATTCTTGAACTACAATAATATCTGGATATTTGGTTTTATATCTGAATTTAATACACATTGTAACAACGAAGTTTAAACAAATGAACATATTCTTTAGATCAAAATAATATCTTGACATCTAGTTTTACTTTTGAATTTAATCGCGTGAAAAATAATAATTGTTAGATAAAAGGATCATATTCTTTTAACAACATAATTTCATGACGTTTATACATATTAGAACATAAATTAAATTGTCTCTTACTACCCAAATACATATTTTCATTGATTGCAGGGAGGTTGACAGATCCTATATCAAATTGCTGCACTCTTTTAATTTATGGGCTGACTTTGCACCAGCAGTTACTTGACATTTATTTATTTATATATGAAATTACTAGAGAATAAAATTGTTATTAACACTACTTGTTAACACTTAAGAATCGTTTACCAATTTTTTGGACATATACAATTTACCTTAAATTTCTGATAAACTGAGTTTGGATTCACAACAATCCTTTATAAATTATCAAACAAGTTATACATGATTTTACGTTAATTAATAAAACATATCAATTTCTAAACATCTTAATGATTGTGCTTTTATAAGTTTATCTTTCCAAATTATAACAGTTATTACTTTAACATTTATCAATCATTTAAAATTTCACATAAATCTTTTATATATATTTAATAAGCTTCATATTTAAATTTATTTTTCAAGAAATAAAGCCATGACTTAGTTATTTAAACCTTTAATTTGTCGTTTTTGACTTTAGAAATTTTTCCAAATAATCTGGTTTATAATATTTAAAATTGTACAGAAATTATGACTTGCCCGACTCGCACTTTCCTGGATCCCCCTTGTATGTCCTGGGTGGCCAGATCCTTCCTTTCAGACTGGCAGTTGTTCTCGTCTGAAGGATTTTCCTTCCAGGCAGCGGCACAAGGCGACGTCATCTTCTTCAAGAAAAGAAATCTACCCGAGGTTTTCTCATTATCGAATGACTAGCTTGCGCTAGTCGTTATTGTTAGACATTTTACGACCAAATCGCGCACTCCGCGGCCAGATTAATGAAATTTAAAAGTCCATTATGACTTTCTCTGCAATTTAATTTAAACAGTGACCTTCTCGGTCGAATCCTCAAACGAGAGTCCTTTTTCTAAACCTGCAACCAATTCACTAGCTGCTTACCCCCACTACTTCATTTTCATGCACAGTTTTGATTTTAAGCGTGCTTATTTAATATTCTGTTGGAACTTGATTTTGGTTCTAGCACACAAAGCACTCGCAAAGTCATCATTTGTGTACATTACAATCGGTTTTAATCTTATTCAACTAGCAATTGAGTTTCATGGCTTAGCAAAACTAGATAAACTTATTCTATAAAAATTTAAGATTTTTCAATTTCTATTCAATTGTTACGGAACCAATTTTTTCCGGTACAACCTCCCTGCTATTAAATGAAATTTGGGATCATTTTCCCAAATTGAGCTTAATACTACTTACTACTATTTAACACTATTATATATTGGCTTCATGTCCTCAGGCGTCCTTCTCCCTGAAACTCACATAACACATATATTATTAGTATCTTACACTTTCAACACATTGAAACTTTGTCTCCTTGCACTCACGATGCAAGCCATTATTTCCATATCATACAATTTATTTGAACTTAATACCCATAAACAATGCTTTATTTCTTGATCCATAAATTCTTTTTATAACTTGTACTCATATTTTAACATTTACAGACTTTATATTTATAAGTTACATAGAACTAACATGGATTTATTTCAATTTGACCTACAGTTTATACTTAATCTGTTATCTGGACAATTTATATGTTTGAATTACGCGACTTTCGTGCTGTTGACAAATACAGCTGATTCTGACAGCCAGTAGCCTTGAACGCGCTTGGCAACGTCCGCTAGTTGGACTTTGGGCATCCCCTCTCTTTTGAGCAGGTCAGCTACCGCATTTCATTTTGCTGTTTTCGACTTTATCTGTGCAATGCTACGCAATATCCTACAAGTTTTATTTAGCTTGATTTACTCTAGGCCGTCGCCCCATGTCCGTCCAAGCAGCTGATTGCTTATCTTATTTGTTGTTGAATCCGCAACTACTTAGCTTATCGCAGCCTATTCAAATTCCATTTCTAAAGTTATTAGAAGTTACCTAATCCATCCAGATTATTACATTACGTTTATTTTTGTCCCTTTAAATTTTTTAAAAACCTTTCATAATTGTACATTTAAATACTTCGTAGCCTAATTAATCTTTTTACATATTTATAATTATTGATGAAATTTTTTGATGTCCCTTACATCGTAAATTCCCCTAGATTTATTTGTAATTATGTTTTCGAAAATTCATAGGGATGGGATAGTTCCTATTTATGAACGTGCTATCCTCTTGAATTTTTAACGCATGTTTGTATTTAGTCGCCCTGCCTGGCTTGTTACTAAATATATCTTTAAATTCATTTAATAAATCATTTAATTTTGCCTGTTGATTTTCACTTAATATACTATTTTTATCTTGG
Organism: Prosapia bicincta; assembly: GCA_036971475.1. Classification (NCBI taxonomy): domain Eukaryota; kingdom Metazoa; phylum Arthropoda; class Insecta; order Hemiptera; family Cercopidae; genus Prosapia; species Prosapia bicincta. The sequence goes on along the minus strand of JBAIZL010000011.1, from coordinate 13,216,645 downwards.
ACATGTTGTAGTTCAATTTTACTTATTTTTACACATTGCTTATCGGTATTAATTTTGTCCCGTTTTTTTTTACGGAACCTCTTCCATTCGGCCCGTCCCTTGTAATTTATTTCCTTTTCTTTATTTAAGGTTTTTCCAATTTTGCCGCGATCAGTGGGCTTTGATTTTAGCGATTCGTTAGTTGACGAATTTATGTTATTAGACTGTGTATAAAATGAGCAGTTGGCTAATTTATTATAATTAGCTTTTTTCTTTGTTGTGACTTCAGGTCTATCCTGCAAGTTACTTAATTTTTTTATTTGTGGCTCATGGCCTTTATTTGTGGATTCTTTGATCCCGTTTCCTCCTTTAATCTCTTTCCTTAATTTCCCTTTATTTATATTTGTTGGGTTTATACCCTGATTTATTTTAGTTTCACCATTTTTTAATGGATTTGGGTTGCTCCTTTTATTACGTCCCACATTTATTCTTTTATTTCCTAACTTCTCTCGCTCCCTGCTATTTCGGGGATTACCGCCTACTGATATATTTGCATTAATTTTTATTTTTGGTTTTAGTTTAGGATTTTTTACATTTTTGTTTTGTTTAAATTTTAAATTTTGGTTTTTTTCTCCTGTCTGTGACAGAGTACGTTGTATATCGAGATCCCTTTGTTCTTGATATACAGCGGCTAACGGCCCCTTATTCTCGCCGTTGGAAATCAACCCCCCCACTTCCGGCTGGTAAGATGGTATTTTGCCTTGGTTAATTGGGTTGTCTTGTATACTTTGTTTTACATTCATTTTATCACTTTTCATTCTTACGCCTACATTCTTTTCATTTACATTGTTTATTTGATTTATATTTTCTATTTCCCTGTTGGCTTCTAGCCTTTGTTTATTATTTTTATCGGGTAAACATATTTTTCCGTCTTTTCCCGTTTTTTCGAAATCCTGCCAGAGCATTTCCCCGTCCAGCTCATAGGAGATAAACGATTTCTCCAGATTTATGCGGGTCTTAAGCTCACACAAAGTATTAATCCCCAATATGAGGTCAACTCGTAAGTTTTCCACTATTAGGAATACAAATTCCTTTGTGTGACCCTGAAGAGTTAGAGGTAAGAAAGTTTGTAACTTAACCCGTCTGCATTTCGAGCCGATTGCTGTTAGAACCCCCATGTTAGCTACTGGTAGTTCGTAAAACACGTTTCCTTGCTGTTTCAAGGCCAGGTATTTGCTCGCATTAATCACGGACATTTGTGCACCAGTGTCCACTTCTGCGAATATCTCCATACCATTTATCTTGCAGCTAATCAATGGGCATTGCTCTACTTGCTCAATTCTATTTATGTAACTATCGGGTTCCTCTAACAATTCGTCCCGCATAAATAAGGCTAAACCGTTCAGGCTCACTATCTCGTCACGATGGTAAACTTGACGATTTTTGCTTTTCGGGCTATTGCGTTCCGGCGATCTCTTTCCTCGGATCCCTAGACGCGCTAACGGACAATGCTCCTTGTTGCTAGAGATCCTCGTTTCTAGTTTTTTTGCTGTGTGTCACTAGGTCCGGGGATAGAACGTGGCGGATTGGGTTTCTTAGGATACTTCGGTGGGGTTGTTTTTTGGTGTTCACCATAGGATCTTGGGTTATGGTCGGGTCTTTGGTGGTTAGAAGTGACGAAGCGCGGTGGTGCCCGGTTTGCATTTCCGTTAGCGCGGTCGTTCTCCGTCACGTTGTCGAGTTGGATTAGAAACGCAATAGCTTGTTTAATGTTCTGCGTGGGGTTGCCCACACTAGCTAATTGAACGTTGGTCCCGAAATGCTTCATGATCATGAAGATTAATTGCTTTTCGGGAATTACTGGATCTAAGTTCTTCGCCTTGTTTACCATCATGACGAAATATTCCGCCATGTTGGAAGGTCCGTTATTACTATATTTGCCCTGACTTAATTTCCTCCGAATCCTTTCCTGTTGGTGGAAGCTCCAGAAGTGCTGAGTGAATTCCTTGCGGAAATCCTGGTATGTCTCAGACCCCTTCTTTATAGCTCTCCACCAACTGTCGGCTGAACCCTGTATATATCGTTCTATGATCTTGAGCTTTGTAATTTCCTCCATCGTATTATCGATTTCAGAAAATAACGACTCCATTTCACAGAGAAACTCGATCGGGTCTTCCCGCGATGTACCCCAAAACTCTATTTTCCTATAGGATGCCTCGTTCAATTTGTTTGACACTGTAGGCAAACATATTTGTGTTATTGGCCCTGCCGTCCCTGAACTAGTAAGCCTATGTTCTAATTTTTTCACCTGTTGGTTTACAGACTTTACGTCCTCCCTTACTTTATTTACTTTCTCGCTTAACTGCGTTGTTTGAACCTCTACATCGTTTTTTATTTTTTCGATCACGGTGGCCTGTTCGGTCATTTTCCCTTCTAGGTTGCTCGTTCGACTTTCCGAATCCACCCTATATTTGCTCATTTCATCGTGAAACGCTTCTAGGATCTTTTGGCGTTCTAATTTCTCTAACTCCCACCTTTTTTCGGCTAACTCTAACTCTTGTCGACGTTGTTTCTTGTCCTCCTCCCTTTCGGCCTCTCTTACCGCTTTATCTAATTCCCTTTCTTTTAGCCGTCTTTCTTCTTCGCGCTTGTCCCTAGCCGCGTTTTCTAGTTCCCTTTCTTCCTTATCTTTTACGCGCCTCTCTTCCTCGCGCTTGTCCCTAGCCGCATTTTCTAATTCCCTTTCTTCCTTATCTTTTACGCGCCTCTCTTCCTCGCGCTTGTCCCTAATCGCATTTTCAGCTTTCATATAGGCTAAAAGCTTATCCATGTCGGATTTCGCTTCGGGTTTTGCCATTTTGTTTAAATTTAAAGTTTGTTTAACTAAATTTATAGATGCGACTAGATATTTATTTTTATGTGTGATTTCTAATTTTATAAATTTATTTTATATTTGGTTTGGCCGTTCGGTGCGGGTTGTAGATAATGCCTAAGGTGTTGTACTCTCGTACCTAGTTAGATTTCTTGATTTTATTTATTTCTTTTTAATTTAATTTTTATTTAATTATTTTTTATTTAATGGCTTTACTCCCTGCCTATTCTCGTTTTTTTTTTTTTTTTTTTTTTTTTTTATTTTATTTTTATTATAATTAATTACCCACTAAAATTCTTTAGCTGGGTTCAATTAATTTAAAATTTATTAATGATTTTGCCTAATCGTGCCTTCCTTATTCGAGCCCCAAGTGCGGGCGCCATATCTGCAACGGACCTTCACCCAGCTCAATCACTCCCGACCCTAGCAAACTCGACCTGCCACAAACCTGTCGACGTTTGCCCAACTCGCAATTACAAGAACATGAATTTAAATCGTAATTAAAAAACCCACCCTGTGGATTCTGTCTACTAAGATTGAAAAGGTCATGGTAAGGTCAGTGATGTGTCAAACGGTGTAACATTGGGTAGCTGAAAAACACAGAAATTTATCACACAAATTAATACCTTACCATGCTTTGTAGACCTGTTTGCTCCATGTTCCTGCTCTCGTGAAGTCCGTGTCAGATAACATCCTACCATATCCTCTTTACTGAGGCCCTGTGTTATATATGATAAGATCTGCCAGTGGGTATCAACCCCTGGACTTGGAAATAAAACCAGCTAGTGTTGGCCTAGCTCAAACTGATTTGGTTGTTAAATTTAATTCTTTGGGTGGGTTCCTCGGTTATTATAAGGTGCACTTTGATCATTTATTATATGTAATTTATTAAAATAAATGACCCTATTAGGCTTGCTGGTATGGCATTTAAAGCTTTCAATGGTTTTATTAGATAAATTTTCTAGCTGGGAAATATTACATTTATTACTTAGCACACAGGATTATTTAATAAAATTTTTCACTAACCTTTGCTTGAAATATGAATTTAATAATATTACAATAACGAAATTTAAACAAATGATCATATTCTTGAACTACAATAATATCTTGATATTTGGTTTTATATCTGAATTTAATACACATTGAAACAACGAAGTTTAAACAAATGAACATATTCTTTAGATCAAAATAATATCTTGACATCTAGTTTTACTTTTGAATTTAATCGCGTGAAAAATAATAATTGTTAGATAAAAGGATCATATTCTTTTAACAACATAATTTCATGACGTTTATACATATTAGAACATAAATTAAATTGTCTCTTACTACCCAAATACATATTTTCATTGATTGCAGGGAGGTTGACAGATCCTATATCAAATTGCTGCACTCTTTTAATTTATGGGCTGACTTTGCACCAGCAGTTACTTGACATTTATTTATTTATATATGAAATTACTAGAGAATAAAATTGTTATTAACACTACTTGTTAACACTTAAGAATCGTTTACCAATTTTTTGGACATATACAATTTACCTTAAATTTCTGATAAACTGAGTTTGGATTCACAACAATCCTTTATAAATTATCAAACAAGTTATACATGATTTTACGTTAATTAATAAAACATATCAATTTCTAAACATCTTAATGATTGTGCTTTTATAAGTTTATCTTTCCAAATTATAACAGTTATTACTTTAACATTTATCAATCATTTAAAATTTCACATAAATCTTTTATATATATTTAATAAGCTTCATATTTAAATTTATTTTTCAAGAAATAAAGCCATGACTTAGTTATTTAAACCTTTAATTTGTCGTTTTTGACTTTAGAAATTTTTCCAAATAATCTGGTTTATAATATTTAAAATTGTACAGAAATTATGACTTGCCCGACTCGCACTTTCCTGGATCCCCCTTGTATGTCCTGGGTGGCCAGATCCTTCCTTTCAGACTGGCAGTTGTTCTCGTCTGAAGGATTTTCCTTCCAGGCAGCGGCACAAGGCGACGTCATCTTCTTCAAGAAAAGAAATCTACCCGAGGTTTTCTCATTATCGAATGACTAGCTTGCGCTAGTCGTTATTGTTAGACATTTTACGACCAAATCGCGCACTCCGCGGCCAGATTAATGAAATTTAAAAGTCCATTATGACTTTCTCTGCAATTTAATTTAAACAGTGACCTTCTCGGTCGAATCCTCAAACGAGAGTCCTTTTTCTAAACCTGCAACCAATTCACTAGCTGCTTACCCCCACTACTTCATTTTCATGCACAGTTTTGATTTTAAGCGTGCTTATTTAATATTCTGTTGGAACTTGATTTTGGTTCTAGCACACAAAGCACTCGCAAAGTCATCATTTGTGTACATTACAATCGGTTTTAATCTTATTCAACTAGCAATTGAGTTTCATGGCTTAGCAAAACTAGATAAACTTATTCTATAAAAATTTAAGATTTTTCAATTTCTATTCAATTGTTACGGAACCAATTTTTTCCGTTACAACACACACACACACACACACACACACACACACACACACACACACACATACACACACATACATACATACACACACCCACATTTCAGTCTTATATAATATATAAATCTAACTTCACAAAAAATATATTTTTCAATGTAGCAAGTTGTCTTTGTAGGGCATACCGGAGGTAATCTATAACCTTCATCCTACAGAGTTATTAATAAAATTTCCAGCCAACCTTCCTCCCGCGGGCTGGAATATTGATGATACCTTGGGACGACGAGGGACGGAATTATAATCCAATATATCCATTCTCCAGGCAAGACCTTTCAAAGCTTATTAAACATCAACAATATTAATATCAGGCCATAACAAGCGTGTCGCTCATTTATAGTTCAACATTTACTAGGTTGAACACTCATGAGACAAGTTCTTTGGAATAGGACGAAATTTATCAAACTACAGAGCAATACATTTAATTGGACCCTAAACATAAGCTATAACAGAAGTTTTTTTTGTATTTGTAATGATTGAAGCATTGCCTAATGTCATACTTCAAAGTGCCCCTCCTGGGTAGGCATTCCGCCGTTACTTTCACAATCGATTTGGTCACGCTACCCAGGTATTTATTTTGAGTTGCCCAACTAAGCAGAGCCTTGAATAATATATGCTTGACTAGGTAATGCTAACTTGCATGAAGGATGTATCGAACACGACGAGTGATTTACCTGTTGAAAATTAATTTATTAAGCAATTCATTCATAAAAATTAAAAATTTATAAATAGAATAGGATTTGTATCAAAATGATGTCAAAAATAAATTTGTTTATTAAAAGTAAAACATTACAGTGTTGGGAGGCATTCTTTAAAATAATTTTAATTTTTTATTTACAAAAAACTATGTTTAAAAGTGCTAAGCTTGTAGATATAATTTATATTAATAATTTAATTATAGCTTTCGCCATAAAAAGGGCCTAATGTTCTCAGGGGGCACACAACTATTATTTTATTTGTCTTATTTCTTCAAACATAAGTATGTTTGAAAAATATATTCAAAATAACATATAAATTTACCTAATCTAAACCAACATATACACAATTTTGAAAAAAACTAACATTACATACAAAAATAACATCAATCTATTACAAAATGTGTTGAGAAAATGACAAATAAGTGAAGAAAGACCGATTTTGTTGAATTACTTTTATTAAATAATTACAGTGATAATAAAAAGTAACTTAACCTGTGTGTTGAAACAGCTGTACTACCACATAACCTATAATAAAATCAGCTGTCTTATGAAATTATATGTTATCGCTTATTTTAAGCCAAATGGGTCAAACTAAATATATTGCATATCTTGTCCCATTGCGAAAGGGTTTTCTCCCAAGTAAAACTAAAATTAATTAATTAAATATTTTTAGTGAATTAATATTTTTTACATGTTGTATTAACATCAAATGTCTTACACTATAAGTTTACAAAAAAATGTATTTGAACTTGAGTAGATGAATAAAATGTATCTTATAAACGATTGAAAATTTGAACAAGATGTATGTAGGGTGAATGTGAGCTAATAGAAAGAATTGAATACAAACAAAACTGTACGACTCTCTGAATTGGCGTTTAAACTTTTAATTAGCTTTTGTAATACTTGGAACTACAATCGATTTAATCAGTAGAGCGTAAATACTGTTGGAATTCTTATTAATGTTTTCTTAATTAAAAAATACCTACGTGAGATGTTAACATACAGCATGGTGGCCTACACCAAAACAGAAGGACACGCAATGATACAATTTCAGGAGCAATGATGTCAGTCACGCGATATCTGGATTATTCCTGAATGTTGATGGAGGGGTGTTGTGGAGAATATAAAGTCATTAGGGCGAGGCGGAATTTGTTTCGTAGAGGGAAAAATTGCATTATAGTACTTTTATTGTGTACAATCTGCGACAAGATTTGAAAGGCGTTTTATTGTTCGTTTTATATCCGCAAATTATTTAATGGCTTTTTATTACCAAGTAAGTAATGTAGAAAAACAGAAGGTAAAATTCAAATTAAGTATTTAGTTGTTGATTGTAGGTAGATTAGGGGAACTAGTATAAAGGGTGAAACGCAAGGGCTGGGGAAGTCCGCAGCAGGCACAAGTGTTGCTAGCACTCTTCTATTAATATGTTCCTGTAAATTCAGACATACACTTTTAGATTTTTAAATCTCTTCAAGATTTGTCATTCTTGCAACAAGCGAGCTCAGATTTTATTCTTTAAACGTTAGATAATTTTAGGGGAAAAAAGATATACAAAACCTGGAAAATGTATTTAAAGAAAAACCGATTAGGAGATAAAGACGGAGTTTTAACGACCCCAAGCCCAGACATTTTTATTATGATTAGACATAATTACTGTAAATTGTTTTCTTTTTATGGAAATGTTTCAGCTAATCTACTTTTTACAGATTACCCAGAGTTATGTTTTGTAGATTTTCAGGTGGATTAAAGTCAACTCGGATTGGAGTTAGTAGTTTTACATTTTAATGATTTACTTAAGCAACGTTTTATTGTAGCAATTACTTTCTCGAATATTTTTCCACCGAGAAAATAATTTCCTGATTTAAGATTTAAAAATGACGTTGAATTTTATAAAATTAGATCTCCATGGCCCTTATTTATTAATTACAAAGGACAAATTTTGAAACGTCCGGGACGGTTTTTAAAGGCCAGTGTTAGGATCAGGGCTTGGTTCTGTTCAGTGATGTTATTTCTATGGATATACACAAATGTTACCAAGTGATTTCAATCCTGCGGACGAATAAAGCCCTTGTTGTGTTGTTGTCTTCTGATGATGTTAGTCATAAGTAGAGATTTTGTAAAAATGCCCTTATGGCGTAACCTATAAGGAAATGCATGGAGGCTCGTCAGGACGCGTCATCATCTAATAATTCCTACGAGAATACGTAAGAATGTAGAAATTGAAGAATCGTCTCGTACACTTCCATTAGTCAAACATTGAGGTTCATATATGCCTCTCAAATGTTGTAACCTTCATTTAGAGGTTACTTGGAGGTTATGTTGAATTTATTTAAAACGAAATTTCCTATATATTATATTAGTTCCATCTATATAATAACAAGATTCTGCTAGAGTGGTTTTTATTATCAGTAGGTTATACTATTTTCTGTATTGTACATTAAGTGTAAGCTAAGATGTATATCTAAGGAAGACTATTTTTTTTGTTAATACTGACTTATACACGATGTCTTATACACAAAAGGCTTTCCGCACGGAGAAACTATACAGCTATGAAATGGTTTAACAGAAATATTCGCCATAAAATAATCTTGTTTATTGCTTCGGAATTAAATTCAGACAAAAACAAAATGCCCCGTTATTTTTGATCACATATTGTGTATTGTGAAAGCTAAAAGTATGTTTTATTGCCTACGGGTCTATAAATCCCCGCTACACAAGGCAATCTGCAAAACCCATCCGGTCCCGTCATTTTATGGCTTGTAACGCTTCTATGGGTTATTAAATTACATTACAACATGATCTCACTGTTTTTTAAACACATTCTCTCTCTATTTCTCTAAATAATCTAATAACAATGTTAAATCCCCTTCAATATATTCAAGTCATTTTGTCCAAATAATTATGATACACCAACTTAAGACAGTCTCATCGATTACTTTAATGTTAGAGACCATGGCATTTTGAAAAACTCGGGTCCATCTTTTCTTATCAACTATTTACATTACGGCACACATTTGTAGTAATTCAGAGATTTGTATGCCTTACTTGTCCCAGATATTGCAAAATGTAGTCTATCTTGGAGAAAGTCCTAAGGGACACGGAAAAATAACAAAACGTTTGGTAGCGTCAAAAATATTAAAACTTTTGTAAGTACAACACAATATATTCTATTTGGTTTGTTTATATTTTGTAAAAATTAAAAACAAACGTTTACTTAGTGATGTGTAAACACTTGGTGTAATCCATAACTATAGCAATTAGTGCTTGGGTTTGTACATAAAATAGCCTATACTTGCGCTTCATCGCTTGCCCCTCTGCATAGAATCTTTCAAGCTTTTTGTGAAGGAAAAGCAATTAGCATTGCAGCCCCGACCGCAATCTCTGGGTCGGAAAAGATTCTCTCTATAGAGACGTTTTTGTATGTGTGAATGGTTATTATATAAAATATTATGGAGGTTAATTGACAAAAACTGAAAACTTTTTAATTTTAGACGAATTAATTTTAATTGCAATTTATAATTAGCACTGCTTCACTTTTTACAAACTTTTTATGGTTGATTTTTTTTGTAATAATAATTTATTGTATAAAGCATTAGGTTATCCTTATATTTAAAATAATTTTTTTATCCACATTCATTTTTCGACTCTAATAAATTTAAAAAATAGTTATTTTCAAACTATCCTCTTTTAGTTCATCATTCAGTATTTAACGTAACGACTAGAATAAACCTGTTTCCAAATAACCAATTCTATAATTCACTCATTTAGATTACTTTTCATATATATTTTCAGAAATAAAGTTACCTCATATGTTCGTTCATGTTTATTTAGTATTAAATACAATACAACTATAAAGCCTCTACAGTTTCCAAGAAGAAAATTTTCAATGTAATTTAATGCTCAAAATATTTACCATTTTATATTTTAAAAGTGTTTTTGTTTAAAATTTTTGCTGAAAATTTATAATTTTGCTTTATACTCTTGAATCAGATTATTTATAATTATTTCACTGGACGGTTGGTTTTAATTTTAACGTGTAACTAACCGTCTATTATTTTATTTCTTTCCTCTCTGAGGTGTATAATATTTATCATACTATTATGTAAAGATGTACTTAGTAAATAGTAAGATGTCCTTAATAAGGAAATATAGTAACGTACTAACTCCAATATCTTTGACAGTTTGTTTACTATTTTACCGTCTGAACTTACAAGTTCATTTGCATAACAAATCTGTTTATACAAACGAAACATTCAAGAGAAATATGCATTGGTTAAGGGCAAATTTTAACTTTGCAAGAAAAGTCACAAAGGCTGCTAAACGGTGTCTTACTTAAGTGAAACACTAATTTTTCACGTAACTCTAAGAAAGGTTTCTCAGCCGTAACAAAGCAAAGGTAAACAAGCATGAATCAAAAGTCGAGAGACAATTGAAAAGACGTTTTTTAAAAGCTTGTCACGTACAGAATTAGAGTCACGAACGCCCCCCCCCCCTATAATAAGCTGTGTACGTATATTGTGCCGGCTAAAGCCTCACAAACTGCGTTGAAGGAAATTACATTTGTTGTAAATGAGTGAAAAATTGTCAAATATTCAAGTCAGTGTATTTGAAACCACCAGCGTATGCACAAAATCTTCGATATAGCCCAGTAGCAACTAATACTCCTTTCGTACCAAACAAAGAAGTAAATTCATTGTCTACCGCTATATGTTTGGCTTCGATAGATATGGCGCGGTTCGAGAAAGAATATTTTAACAAAACTATCCTACCATATCCTAGATCGTTACTATAGCAACGCTTGAAGCTACTATTTGCCATAATATAGGCGAAATAGATATAACGTTATAGACAGTGGATTGTACTTGAAAATCGGTTTTCTAGCATAGATTCTAAAATCATACCACATGTTTTCTCCTGCTATATTCATCAGATTTTTATGAAAAAGAGATGTTATTTGGAACCCAAATGCTTAGAACCAATCACCTTTAATACATTTCATTTCGAACTTGACAAATAAAGACAACCTATTCGCTAGTTTCTTCAAGATTCTATAAACAGATTTTAAATTACCCTTTTTATATAAACTAAAGCTTAGAGGTTTCGAAATCGCTTGTAATGAGAATATATGTTTAATATTTATTTTCTGAGAAGGATCCAATAAACACAATTGGTATAGATTATGGTCGGATCCAGGGACGTATCCAGAAATTTATTTCTAGAGGGGTGCACAGCAGTAGGGTGCCAAACGTAACGGATTCTCTAGAAGTATGGAATATGCTTAAGAAATATATGGAATTCCAGTTTAGGCTATTCCAGCTAAATGTCACGTCCTTTTTTCGATGAAATGGCATTTTGTACTATTGGGAAAGTTCAAAATTCAATAGACCTACATATCTCTAAACAAAAAACTTCAATTTCACTGTAAATATTAGCTTCAACAGATCCCCTAAAGTGAAGTAATGCAATTGTGTGAAGTAAATGTAGACTGTATGTATGGAAGCACAAAATGGAGAGCTGGTAAAGTTGTGTGTGGGACCCCGATTGTAGAAATATTTAAAACAGGGTAAAATAAAATAGGATGAAGCATCCTTTCTCTATACAAAATATAATGTTTAAATAAATAAAGGACTCCACTTTTATGGAAAGTTTTTTTTATATTATAGAATCATTTTAGACGATAATTTCTTGGGCTAAAACATGTAATAGACGGATGTCAAATATAATGGAGCGGGGAAGTCACTCCATGAACAATTCCTCTCCTGTCCAATAACTCATTCTCATTTTTATGACCATCTTGGTGACATTCAGTTGTTGAAGCACGCACACAGACGCACACATGCACACGCACACGCGCGCGCGCACACACACATACACATACACGCACACACACGCGTACATACAGATACACACACACGCGTGCGTGCACACACATGTTAGCACACAAACACACACACACACACACACACATAAATACACAAACACACACACACACACACACACACAGATAATATCCGAAGTTGATAAAGTAAAGAAACTATACCCGATAATAAATAATATTTTCAGACTGGAACTAAGATGAATTTTGCTTTGTTTGTATTAAATAAAAATATTTTATTCGAAAGTATAAACTATTCGACATTTATAATGCTACAACGCTCTGTAAAACGATTACCATTTCTTTTCAACACAAAGAGAACATAATGTTAGTCACAGGTGAAACTACAGAGATAAAAGCAAAGCGTGTAACATTAAACAGAGTTTTCACAAAAACGCAGCAGATAGCAGCAGCATTACAAATGGCCAAAGTTCCGATATGACTGAGTTTTTGCGGCAAACACACGGCCTGAGTGAGTGGGTAAGTTGTTCTTGTGTCGTGATTGGTTTACAAGCACTTTGCCTCGATTTACATCACCTTTTGTCACGAGGGATGAAATACAGCTTCCGCTCGAGAATTACACCCTTAAAAAAACCCTGGACAAAGCGACAGTTGTTGCAACGTTGATATACGTTGTTTTATACTGTATAACTTTTTAAGACTCTTTCTACAGCCGGATGACTTTGTAAAGTTATTTAGAACTTGTACACGTGTTGTGAACGCCTTTTCAAGAAGAATTGTGCTTTGTAGTGGTTCTTTCAAATACATCAATGGAAGTGGAAAGACGTGCGTTTTAAAGCCTACATTGTAGCGTGAAAATATATAAATTTATCCATGGGGTTGAATCAGTATAAATTTTATTAATCATTAATAAAATACGTTTTCATTCGTTCAATCAAAGTAAAATACAATTTTATAAACTGTAAGGGATAAAACTTTATGTTAATGCCGTTTTTTCAAATATGTATTCAATAGTTAAATTATAAAACATGTCTAAGACGAATTCGAACTGACTATTCTCATGTGTTGAAGCCTAGCATTTTTTGGCTCTGAGCCAACTTCCTATAATTAGAAATGAACGTCTCAGAGATCTTTATGAAATATCTCCATTGTATAACCTTAAATTGTTGCCATGGTTACCACACAATTTCATAAATAATGCTCTAGGATTAAAAATGAATGAAAGAAATGAATGTAGAAACTGGATTAAAGTTATCGAACCTTGCTCACAAACGGACAATGCGAGCGTATAATTAGTAATAAATACAAATAGTAGTACAACACTATACACAGAAAGGAAAATAGCAAATTGCACGGAAATTCGCTTCCTATTTTGCCACTTAATATTGTTATTCCGACTTATTACCCAAGCAAGTAGTACCCATACATATTTTATTAATTGTAGTTATCAAATAAATAGAAACTAAATTAAAACTTTTATCTTTGTTGATTCAAGTAATAGTTTACTTTAAACAAAAATTTTATACATTTGTTTTTGGAAAAATCGAAACTGGTTTCTTGATACGTTTGTAATGGCCCCTTCTTGCAAGAAAATTCCTCCATAAATTTAAGCGAAGGCCCTATTATTCAAAGGAACCCTACTTTTTCAGGCTTCTATATTTCCGCTTTACATATGCACGAGATTAGATGCAGCCTGAGTCCTGACATTGTGATGCGCAGTGGTATAATTGTCATTGCGAGGTGTGGTATGGCCTAACAGCAATAGTTCGCAAAACGCAATAGATTTATTTCGGATAGAAACAAGCAAACTATATCCTCTCACTTACCGTGTTGCATCGCTCGTTAGCTACTCTACCAAGCTGATTTGCAGATTATCCACCTGACTAGGAGTGTTTTCTCATATTTTAGCTGCGTCGGCTGTGACTCAATTTCTTCTATTGCATCCTTTCATCCCCAAGTATCCGTTAAAATATTCTAGACCAATTAGTTTCCACTACTTGTCTAAGAATTCCTCAACAACTGTTTCCTAATTAATTTATCTTCCTATTCCTTCGCATATTACGTTTGTTCTCAGATAATTCCCTTCATCTCGTCGCAGTAGATGTCTTCATCTTCGTCTTCATCTTCGTTTGTTATTTGGCTGACGTTCTACAGAATATATTTATTTTATTGGAATTAGTATTTTTATATTAGGTTAGTCTAAAAGTTAGTATTAAATCCCTTGATATTCTCAGCTTTTTAAAAAATATGTAACCTAATTTTATCATTGTTTGTGGTTTATTTCTTTAACAGTAATATTCTTCTTTTTTAGTTATTTCTGTAACTGGGATATTCATCTAATTTTATTAATTTTTTTAACAATGATATTATTTCTTTTCCTTTTTTTTAATGGTGTTTTGATCTTTTTATTTTTTTATTTATTCCTTTAACAGTGATATGCATTTGTTTTATTTATATCCTTAACAGTTATAATCGTCTTAGTGTTATTCATCAGTGGTATTCATTTTGAATAATTTCATTTTCTCTCATTGTGGTTACGCCAACAGTGGAATCTAATTTCAGTAAATTCACACGGTCGGAGGGAAGAAAACCGAACCCCCCCCCGCCCGCTATCTTGTAAGAGACAGGCATTAATTTACATCTGTAGTGTTTCCTTCTATGAGATCCTTAGCAATAAAGCTAACTTCTATTGCTACAAATGTTATTACAAGCACACTCCAGTTTTCTATAGCAAACCTTGGGCGTTGTGGTGCGCGAACTTATCTGCTTTTTGGGAACTGTTATTAAGTAATAACGAACCAATACAGGGCACAACAAATATCATACCTTGTGGGCTGCCATACAGTTCCTTCTGTTAGTTCACACTCTATCTATATATATTTATATGTCTTGTTCAAATTTCCAATTGTCAATAAACTTGATGTAAATAAATTTTTTATAAATATTAAATAAATTTAATGAATTTAGTTTTATATTGGAGAAAAACGTTTCACAAAAGGGGCAATGAATGCAATATAGTTATTTGGTCCCATTTGGCTTAAAATAAATGATAACATATGATTTCATAAAACAGCTGATTTTATGTTATAGGTTATGTGGTTGAACAGCTGTTTTAAAGCATAAGCTATGTTGCTTTATTTATATGAACTGTAAAATGCAATTTAATAATACAGTAAGTAAAACAAATATTTACTTAGTTGAACTAAGTGGGAATTGCTTTAAAAAGTAATGTTTGTATTATTTCTTTAGTAAGATAGCTAGGCAATATTTACTGGCTTGTCTCCCAATATAGGATTGTGAGATTTAAATAATATCTCGTGAGTACCAGACTGCCCTTGGCTGTGATATGCATGCAAGCTTTATGTCAGTTTTAATGTACCCAAGTCATATATTATATGATCGCTTTTATGGATAGATTCTCATATTTGGTAATAAATTTATTTGGTTTTACGTTGTTGTTTTACAACAGTTTAATGTATTTTTTTTCAACTGATTTGTGAAAGGTTTCTTAGAAAATATTGCAAAAACACACACACATTATGATTACTATAATAATTTTACAGTTTTAAAGTTTGCAAGTGAAAGTTTGCTTTTGTATTTTACTTCTTCATTGCCTTCATTATGATGTTATATAATCCATTTTACTGTTCGTTCTATTATTTGAGGATTGTTAATCGACCAGAAGAACTTACTTTGGAATATATGTGATTCAATCCATGTTCTGAAGATTTTTGTTCGCGTCAATAATTCACCCCGTTGTTAAAGTCTTGAAACTCAACAACGTTTTTGTCACGTTTCTTCGTAGTTTAGCTTCAGAAATGTCTTAGTTCTATGGAAATTTTAAGCAAAAGGAAAAACATCATTGCTGTTAGAAAAAAAAACCCGGGGTAAAGGAAAGAAATTAGGGTACGTTGAGATTCCATAGCCGAAGTGTCTTACGGCGACAACAAGTAGTCTAATATTAAGAAAAAAATTAAGATAATTTCTGCTTAGGTCAACACAGAAATATTTTATTTCAACTACTTTTTATTAAATAATTACAATATAACAAATATGTTTATACATATGACATAATCACAATATTAAGTGGAAAAATAGAAAGCGAAATTAATTATTAGATTCAATTAGCTTTATTTATTGAAACAATATTTAAAAACCGTGTTAACATTAAGTGCCATTCACTACAAATTTTAAAAAAATGTATTTGAGCTTGAGTGGAAATAAAAAGTATTCTATTGCTCCGGGTGAACTTCCCTGCATACTTTATCCTTTACCCTGCTGATAATATGATTGTGTCCACAGTCCTGGGTCGATGATGGAGGATAATCATCGATAGTGTGCTAGCTGACTTATACACCGGCTCACCCTCCCTCACTCAATGTAACTCTGGTAATTCCCATGCATCATTCGTTTCCTGGCTCATTGAAATGTAAAGTTAAATGAAGAAGGTTTACGCAACTGTTAAATGCAAGGTTAATTTTAATTGTCGCAAAGACAGTGTTAAATGTCAAGAAGATACCTTTCCACTATCACTACTTTGTTACACTAATTAGGGAGGTGGGTAGTGTGACGAAAAGGTCCCAATGCAGGCGGCAGCCTATATCCGCTAGGAATATTAAATGCAGTTAATTGATTGGACCCGCTCTTGTCTAATTGACTTTTACCCAGCACGCCACTCCGTACTTCATGCAACACTCTATGTGGGGATAAATTATGCAATGAATTAGCTGCACTATTCCCAGCTGGTCCCATTATGAAACTTACATCAAATAGAGAACTCTTTAGACAAAGTTGTTTTACAGAAATTACGGGAAACCTTTAAATAAGATACTTGTAAACACACAAGTGAAATTACTTTGAAAACAAATTTAACCAACTTTTCTATAATTTTAAATAAATCTTTCAATTTGGATGAAAACATAACTTCAAATAGTTCCCCGAGGACTTCATGTCAAATGGAAATTGATTCAATGTACCATGAGGGGAAAGTTTCTTTCACACCTGATCCAAAAGTACATTTGTCTCTTTTCTGTCTGAGTAAGTGCTCGGAGGAATGTTACATATTCTGGACGTATGAGGTAAACTGTGCCCTTGCAAAAGTAAATTTGTAAAAGTAAATTTGTTTTGCTTTAGATTCCTTCAATGGGTGTTTTTACGACAAATCCTTCTTTAGTTCGACATGAATATACACACTACGATTTATTATGTTATTATTATTAATATTAAAACACACACTTAATTAATAATAAAACAAGTGTCTTCTTAAGGAATGTAATGGTTGTGACGTTTTTATAGATTTACTTGAAACGTTACCAAGAATATAAGGTTTAACCAAACATTCTATTTAGTTCCTACTATGGCCGCACGGTAGCGACACTCTGCAGGACCTACCTATTTCCATTTACCGCTAATATTCCGTTACCTTACAACGTGCAGAACTTACCAAGCCACCAGATCCATCTGGCTCGGAATCAAGTCTCAAGAAATGTTCCTGATAATATCTTTAATATGTACATATGTAAAGCAATTTATATTATTAGATTAATTGTAAATGAATTTATACCTTCGACAGTAACAATCCCTATAACGTAACCTGAAAGTACATGGCTTAAACTGCCTCAAGGGGTTCGAATGCCAGGGCGCTAAGGTGAGTTGGCGTTAGGAAACATAAGTTACAAACAATATGGAAAGCACAGTTTTTATTATTTTTGGCAATTTTGTAAGTGAAATATCTGCTTCAAAATGTATCATGTGTGTGCAAGAATGCATATACAGTTTACCCTCGGCAGAGTATCGAGAAATGGCGAGGTACAGAGTGTAATATTTGTATCCTCTCAAGGAGGACACACCCTCCAGGCCTTGAAGGGCTTTCTTTCAGGAAGTAATAACGCCACTGCAGCCCCATCCCCCGTAGACCTTGAGGTATAACAGTCGGACACATATGTTTTCTTCGTCTCCTTAAGTCACTAAATATATTCCTAGTGCTGTATTTATCTTACTTTGTGGGCTGGGATGGAGTAATAAAATTAAGATTAACTCTCCACCTAACCTAGTATGATTACCTTATCTCTATTTGGGTTTTAACTGGGGGCAATTTGCAATAAAAAAATAACAACTCCCTCTGAATATAATTTCCTATTGACGAAATGTCCGCCTCTGCTGGATATATATATATATATATTATAACCTACGTTATTTAAAATACCTTTTTCCCTTAGGTTATATTTAATTACTTTACCATCTATAGTCACACCTTCAAATTTCTAAATAGTTAACAATCCTATTCCTGACATAGTTGACATGGTATAGTTCAATTTATTCCTAACAAATTATTACACATTATACCAAATTACCTTAATACTATGCAGGGACAAGATTGATTGCTTAACTAATGTTACAATTACTAAAAAGCTGGACTCTTGAGGCTTTAGGCTTTAATACAATAAAGTTTAATAATCACAGTGTTATTTGCTGTTTCTCTCGGATCTTTATTATGGATCTTTTATAAAGTAGAAAGTGGTGAAAAGAACTATAATAATATTTTATATCAATGAATTTAAAATTGTTCTGAATATATTAATTTTATAAAGCTCTGTTGGGTAATTTTATTGTGAGAAGAAAGTACTTATTGTGTGTTGAGGTCCTGGACTCTTGACCATTGATAACTACTTCGCAGCACTATTTCACATAACTAACTTATTTTCCTAATTCTTTGCTAAATCATTTACGTCGTACTTTTAAATTTTATACATAAAAAAATCTTACCATTCCCTTAATCCTATTAAACAAATTTAGCCTTTTTTAACGTTACACATGCCCCCCCCCCAAAATACGTCTGCCTTTTACAAATAGCTTTCTCTAATGGTACAGTGTTATTATATCCCAGCTATTTTGGTGTTTGGAAACTCCAATCATAAAATACTTGGACCCTTCTTTTGGTGAAAGATTCCCACAGCCCCTTTATGATTGCACATAAATAGAACAATAGATAAACTTAAAATAGGACAATAGAACAATGGTTCTTTTTGCATACCAACTAAATTTATTCTCTATCCGCATACGTTTACATTATATTATATATATATATATTTAGAGAGAGAAAGAGATTACTTTTCGGCCAGTTGCATCAGCAATGAATAAAGCAATACTTCACTGTAATAATTACAACTATACGTACGTATTAGTGGATTTATTTGTAGCTTAATGCACCGCCTAGTATAATTATTATCCCCTCGAAGGATGGAAAAGGGTGGTGAGTATACGAAGGATTAAGGTAGGGAGCATACAACCTCTGTTAGAGTTCAGGGCTGCGTACCTCAAGCTTAGTACAAGGAAGGGCAGATGGAAGCTAAGGAGACGACATAATGAGGTTGGGATTAAGGAAACATTAAACCATGACAAGAGACAAGAGAGGCTAATTATTTTAAAATAATTTGATAATTAATGTTAGAGTAGTGAATATTCAAAGATATTGCACAATATGGCAATGGTGATGATGAGAAGAAAACAAAGAACAATAGAGACGTGTCTTACGGGTTGGAAGGATAAAAAGTATAAATCTGTGGGAGTTGAATATTTCTTTTTGATTTTATATCCATCTGAACTTTAGCAATTTTGTAATCTTAATTCAACACATGCTTATGCAAACTTAGATCGTAAATATTGAAAACTTAATTTTAAAATTAACATTTCGAAATGCATGTTTTGAATGCAGGTGTGAATGAAACTTCCCTCGTGGGTGATAAATCAATTTAAAATCTGTCAGCAGGTCCTTGGAGGAAAAGAGTCGGTACAATTTATGCACGTGTATTGTACGGTAAAAAATTAAATAGAAGCTCAAAAAGGTACTTTTGCTGAAATTGTACTTTCTTGGTAATTTGGTCGAGAAGTTCTTAGCTTTTTTTGCTACATTATTAGTAATTCAGAATTAAGTTAAGTTATTTAATCAGGTACGATGCCTTTTTGTACATTCTGTAAAACATTAATACAATAGCTACGTCTGTACATATGTACAAGTGGGCCTTCCTGATTGTGAGGTTAATCTCATGTCTTCCAATATACGTTTGCTTGTTACGCATGAGTGAAATTAATATGTAAGGCTATGTGAAGGGGTTTAGTTGTGGCGATAAGCATAGCTATTTCGCCACAACTAAATTTTGTAATAAAAACATTGGTATAAAATGATAACATATTACAGTGTTTTAAATGTCTCTGTCATTTTTCAGTTTCCAGGTGGAAAGAAGGGTGGGTTCTCTCAAGCGGTGAAAATGCAAACCTAGTTCTGACTTGGAGCAGTAATGATTGAAGTGCTAGCCAACCGACCATCCTTGAGTGTAGTCCAAGAAATGCAGATCCAACCTGTACCAACTTCATGGTATGTCATTATTATAATTATATATTTCTTGCCTTTTAGTGTAAATATACATTCTTTCTCATTTTATCACACAAAAATAATTGTTGAAATCAAAATAATGTGTGTTGTTGATAATGTAATAGGTTTAAACTACAACAACACAGTAATATAATTTAAATAAATGAAACCTGTTAACCCCACAAATAAACTTCTAATCACGAACTCATCCTCAGACACGAAATTATAAAAAAATACTCGCCTTAGAATATAATTGCTGTGCGCTTGAAATGTACATACGGGTGTAAATAAAAAGTTTCGAGAAACTTATAATATAAGTTATAATAAAAAGTGTAAGTAAGAAGTTTCATTAATTTAAGTTTAAAACAATGTCAGTTTCTTCGAGTTGTTCATAAAGTTGGGCAATATTTTAAAAAGTTTTACATATATCCTACCACGGACTCCGTGATGTGTTAAGTTACGTGTTAAATCTATGTATGTGATCAGTTTCCCAAACTCTGGTCATAAGATCTGTTACTAATTGTTAGAAATGTTTTTAGTTACTGTGAAATGCTAATATGTTGCACAGATGAAAACAAATGCGTACTAGTTCCCAATTTCCTTATCTTGTTCATGTTTTCAGTCATTAATAAAATACTTTTTATTCATCCACTCAAGGTCAAATACATTTTTTAATCTTTTAGTATATGACACTTTATGTTAATACAGTTTTTTTAATTATTAATTCTTTAATTGAATTGAATAGTGAAATTATTTTAGTTTTGTATGAGAGAAAACGTTTTACAAAAGGGGCAAGGTAGGCAATATAGTTACTCCTTTCCATTTTGCCTAAAAATAAGTTATAACATATAATTAAAAAAAAACAGCTGTTTTTTATTATAGCTTATGTGGTAGGACAGCTTGTTAAACTTATAGGTTATGTTACTTTATTTATATTAATTGTAATTATTTAATAAAACGTATTTGAAATAATATTCTTCTTTGTTGATTTAAGTTGGAATTTACCTTATAAACTGTTTATACTACTTGTTTTACTAATAGAGCAAGACTAAATACACCGGTGAAATTATGCGTTAATAGCGTAATTGGCGTGTAGACTATGTGACGAGTTTGCTAAAGCTCGGCAGACCAATGCAAATTTGCTTGCAATTATGTACTTAATTGATTGCTACTCGTGTTAAATAGTTGCATAAACATAGCACCGAAGGGGCGTGGGTAAAGAGTAACCCCTAGTATTAGGCAATGTAATGACATGTTCATAAGTAAATATTTCGCTTTTAATATAAATTATGTTTAATAACCATTTATAAGTGCTATCTAGTTTCCCCGCTTAGACATATTTTTTTATAAAAACCAGATGAAATATTTCACACAAAAAACATCAACAATTGTTTTCAGGCACGTCTAACTACCACTTGTAAAAATCCACTACCTACTCATGCACCTCTACTTTGTATCTTCTAAACCACAATAATTGTACAAAAAGTAATTATTATTATTATTATTAATGTTTAGAGAATGTAAATATTTCTGATGTGGATTCGAAAAATGCACAAAATACGAATTTGATGTAGTATAAAAATCGAAACGTAGTTAAATATTGGCCAATTACTTTGAGAAAATTAAAATAGCGTAAAATATCCAAGTGATTTATACATAACAAATAATTTCTTAATTTAAAATTTTAAAATCACGTTTTTTAATAGAAAAACCACTATGTTATGCTACATTAGAAAATATCTACAGCGTATACAGTTAGGATGGATTTGCTTTGATAAATAAAATGTTTACTAACACGAGGTAAACAGGTGGAAGCGTAAAACACGGCTCCTTCTTGCGAGGAATACAATAACAAACAAATAATACCAAAATGGAGGTCACTTCGCCCGGTACCAAGTAGCCGTCTGAGAAGAGATTTTCTTGCTATATAGGCCTATAAGCTTACTAGACACTTAGCTATAATATAGTATAGTGCTCTGTTTTATTATAGAAACATGGTTTATATAAATTCAGCTTGAATTGTAAAGTCATTTTGTCTCTTTTTGAAAATTTTACATTTTTGAGACGTTGCCATTAAGTTTTTTTTCCGTACTTAACTCAAAATAACATAAAACAACCCCGAGGGATTTATAACTAACAAATACTTTCTGAATATTGGCGAGGTCATAATGTGAATAGAAATACCTCAGTAGCTGGGGTTATATCGACAATGTAGCCATGATCCAGCTGCGAGTGACAGACGGGAAGTTAGAACAATAAGTCCCCAAATAATAACAACCAAAATTCTTGAAAAGATTGATTCTTACTGCGCCATGTCAAACTCCCTCTACCATTATGTATAGTAAGCTACCAATTTTTCTAAGTAAAGGCTAAGATAGAGGAAACGGAAGCAAAATAATATTTTTTAAATATAAACAAAAAGTTGCTTACATTTCAAAGAATAACGTTGGAGTGTATGAGCTTTTATTCAGTGATTGGTTCAAAATAATAACGCTATTTCCAATAATAAACAGCAAATTGAGAATTTCAAAACAGTAAGTAACAAAGCCTTTTTAACGCTACAAAACGCTA
Source organism: Prosapia bicincta (assembly GCA_036971475.1). Lineage (NCBI taxonomy): Eukaryota > Metazoa > Arthropoda > Insecta > Hemiptera > Cercopidae > Prosapia > Prosapia bicincta. The sequence continues at coordinate 13,193,774 of JBAIZL010000011.1, read as the reverse complement.
CAAAGTACGAGGTACCTATTATCTTGTTATATTTATATATGTATTATATAATATTATCTCATATTAGAAGTACAGGATGCGGAAACGTGGTAGATTTCTGTGTTGTTATAAAATATAGGCTTTAAACTGTGATAATTTCGTCATGTATGTTCCAAGCGTGTGTTAAACTCGTTACAGCCAGCAAACTTACAACCTCTGTAGAGAAGTCGCAAGGCATCAGCGCACAGGTCACGTATTTCTTTATCTGCGACTAAAACGCTATCCTTTATGTGTGAACCGAACGTTTTCCGAGGCAAGTGCGGCGTCGTTGTTTCAAGTAATATACGCGTGCTGTAACACTAAGGCAATCGCTCCATACATTTCTAATCCTTAGACATTTGTTATGGTAAAGGTCTTTTATCACTCCTCTGTTATAATTTACTTGTAATATATGCTTGTAAGTTTCACGCTACATTCTTGTAAGCTATAGGCTACATACCTCTTAAGTTATATGCTACATTCCCCGCAACATTTAAGCAAAATTCTGCATAAGTTATGGGTTATGTTCCATGAGAGCTATAGCCTACATACCTCTTAAGTTATATGCTACATTCCCCGCAACATTTAAGCAAAATTCTGCGTAAGTTATGGGTTATGTTCCATGAGAGCTATAGGCTACATACCTCTTAAGTTACATGCTACATTCCCCGCAACATTTAAGCAAAATTCTGCGTAAGTTATGGGTTATGTTCCATGAGAGCTATAGGCTACATACCTCTTAAGTTATATGCTACATTCCCCGCAACATTTAAGCAAAATTCTGCGTAAGTTATGGGTTATGTTCCATGAGAGCTATAGGCTACATACCTCTTAAGTTATATGCTACATTCCCCGCAACATTTAAGCAAAATTCTGCGTACGTTATGGGTTATAGTCCATGAGAGCTATAGGCTACATTCCTCATAAGTTATAGGCTACATTCCCCGCAACATATAAGCAAAATTCTGCCTACGGTATGGGTTATATTTCAATAGAGCTATAGGCTACATTCTTGTAAGCTATAGGCTACATACCTCTTAAGTTATATGCTACATTCCCCGCAACATTTAAGCAAAATTCTGCGTACGTTATGGGTTATAGTCCATGAGAGCTATAGGCTACATTCCTCATAAGTTATAGGCTACATTCCCCGCAACATTTAAGCAAAATTCTGCCTACGGTATGGGTTATATTTCATGAGAGCTATAGCCTACATTCTTCGTAAGCTATAGGCTACATACTTTTCAACCTAGTAGAAGATGTACTTTATAGGAGCAGGAATTAAAATATGGGTTGAAGTAAATACATCCGTTGTTAGTGAATGTTAATCTATAATGTGGCCCGTTGTATAGCATTAAGAAGGCTTTGAAGAGACAGAGTATCGGCTTTACGGGAGGTAAGGTGACCAAGCTTCAACCGCCCATTATTAATCTACGTACTAGTTTGTTGCGCCGACCTATAGGCTGATTAAACACACAAATTCTTCGGGGCCACCGGGAACTTTAAGGCCTAGTAGACAAGTACTCTGCTAGACCACTCAGCCGGCTTACTTTTAAATAAACCTTCATAAACGCCGTGTTTATATTTATTATACATATTTTATTATACCATACTAATAATTTTATTAGATTATCTCAACACTTTGCTATAATGTTGTAATATTTGAGGTAACTTGAAATCAGAGTTATTTTAAAACCCTTGTTAAATACTTATATATTTATGTAAAAACAACTCATTAAAAGAGAGTCAATTTGTACTCTGTTAATATGTATTATAATTCTCCTCATGTATACATTATTTCATTTTAGTTTATTTAATAAGTAACGCGAAGATACGAATTGAGGTAAAATAATCAACTTTAATGTGTGGATAATATAATCTATTTATGAGCGATATTCGTGCTCTTGCAGAAACAAACAAAACATTTCTAACATAGACCCCACGTTAAACCGTACCAGTGGCACGCATTGCATGTAACATGTCGTTTGTACACCACAGCTGGATCGACTCTTACCGAGAGTAGGTTTGTTTGATAGTTTGTTCGCGTGATGTGATCTTCCACCTCATGCGAGACATATCTTCCACCTTCATTCTACCTATATCCACAAGACTATCCTGTTCTTCAATTGTATTGCCTGACCGCCCTAGTAGAGTTTAGGTCAACGCGATCCCCTACTGTCATCTACAAAAGGAGTATAAGGATGGTGGATACATCCTTATAAACAGTACTCCAAAATAAACAGTACTAAAACCGTATCAGCTGTAGTTACCTTCTCTCAGATATAGAGTCAGTCTTGGTCGTTTTATAGGAAACCTCAGGAGATTGTGTCGTGCTCAAAAGCTGCCTTTCCGTTCACAACGGACCCAACAAGTTGGCCAAGCCAGCCACCCTGCATTGGGTAGCATTGTTTCCTTCAAGATACTTTTGGCAACCACCTCATCTCCAATAAAACAGATTTTATTTACCTAGCTCACTCCCCCGATCTTACACCACCTGACGCCTACGTCTGGAAAATGATGAAGACGATTTTCCGTGATAACTCACCAGCCACCATCGTCCAACTACAAAACAAAAAATCAATTGTGTGACAAGCATGAAACAACCCCCCCCCCCAAATTATGCAAAACCTCCAAGTACGGTACGAGTGTTGCCTCAAATAGAACGGAGGCCATGTAGAACATGTTTCTACCCGAGTCTAACCTATTTAGTTTCTTTCTACTTTTAGATGTTTATAAAACTGTAAATGAAATACAAAGAAGTCTTTCCAATGTTTTAGTGGCGCATATGGTAGAAGAAGGTAAGGGTCTAAATACCTTGGTACAGGTGGTGATAGGAAGAATCGTGTACAGTGTTTCGAAGTTCAATTAGACCCACTCTCAATTAGAGTTATACGACGTGTCTACACGTTAGGCTCTGCTGAACATGAAGAAATATAAGCAAAGACAGATGGGATAGACCAGCTCTCGCTGAAAGAGGAGGCTACCCTATTGTTGGTCTTCTTTAAATAGGCCTACAACTATATAGCGTATGGTTATTCTAATACCTACCGATATTTATTGATTTAATTTTGCTGTAGTACTACTTGAATACAGTTGGGTAATTTTGCAAACAATTATTCGTAAATCTTTAGATGTAAAATAAGGATCAGCCTTATTATTTTAAATTACTCTTATATCTATACATGGCGGAATGTATAAAGAAGAGTAATTTTTCTGGTCTTTAATGAATCCCCTCCGAGAACAGAAAATGTTTTTAAAACTAACAAATAATAGACAGTTTTATTCCAAGAGAAACAATTGTTTCCGTCAATTATTAAAATCAAATATATAAATAAGATTAGTCTTAAAGCTCTTTGTACATGCGACGGTTGTTTTGAAAACTTAATTTTTTTTTAAATACCATAGAATAGATTTTTATTTTTTTTCTCGATTCCTGCTCTTTAGTTCTCGCTTTCCCTATATATTTATTTATATATCTTGTTCAAATTTTTAGTGAATAATAAAAAATAATTTTTATTCATACACTCAAGCTCAAATAAAATTTTTTAAACTTGTAGTGGATTGCACTTGTTGTTAATACAGCTTTAAAAATATTTGTTAGTTCATTAAATTTTATTAATTAGTTTTATTAATGAATTTTGCTTTCTATTTTGCCACCTATTATCGTGGTTCTGTCTTATATATATGCATATTTATATAATTTGTAATTATTTAGTAAAAAGTATCTAAAATTTAAAAAAATCTTTATTGACCTAACTAGGAATTGATCTAAATTTGTCTTTAACATTACTCATTTTGCTTTGAACAGATTGAGACCTAATTAAAGTTTAAGCTTTAAAGATCAGGAAGCTTTCTGAAGGTTACAACGTATTTACAGTTTCAGAAACATTTTCTGCAGCCCCATAAAAGGAACATCGCCGAGGTATCACATGGCTTTATGTTCCCCATAGCATCAGTGCTCAGGTCACGTGGCACTTTATCTGTGGCTGAAATGTTATCCTTTATTTGGAGCAAGAGTATCAGCTCCTACGTCATGCTTTATGTCGCGCTCTAACAATTAAATGGCTAAACGCTGGGTAACGTGCGCATAATGCTCGTCTAGTTTCGTGTTTTTATTAAGTTTGTTGTAATTTATTCTGTACTTTCTTCCAGTTTCGTAATTATATATTACAATACACCTAATTCGGGATGTAAGAAAAATATAAGACGTAGTAATTAGTTAATAAATAACAAGTAATATAAAGTCAAATCCTAATTAGGTCAACAAAGAAAATTTTAATTTTAGTTACTTTGTATTAAATAATTACAATTAATATAAATAAAGTAACATAACCAGTGCGTTAAAACAGCTGTTCTACATAACCTATAACATAAAATTAGCTGTTCCATGGCATCATATGTTATCATGTATTTTAAACAAAATGAGACTAATAACTAAATTGCATACTTTGCCCCTTTTGTGAAAAGTTTTTGTCTCTAATATAAGACTAAAATTATTCGTTATTAAACTTAATTATCGAATTAATGATTGATAAAACTAATAGCATAAAGTGTCATCCAATACAAGTTTTAAAAAATCTGTTTAAACCTGAGTAAAAGTCGCGACCCTTCCTACTTAAATTGGTCAAGAATTACAATCTGAATATAAAACACACTTACTTACTAGCCAACGCACACCCTTGGCTGTTGAGAAATTTGGTGACGCGCTGACCAGTATAGACGAACAAGTGGGCCATCATCATCTCCGGAATGGTCGAGCGCATTGCATTTCATCAGATGATCCGTGTCCATCGTATCGTGTCCACAGAGAGGGCATTCGTTGTTGGAAGCACACCGATGCGATGTAGATGGGCGTTTAGATAATCATGGCCGGTTTGCATTCTGAACTTGGCAACGTCTACATCTCGTGGAAGTCTGTGGTCGATGGGCCCTGTGACTAGGTTTTCCCATTTTCTTCCTGCTGATTGCTGTGTGTGGTGCAGTTTTTCTGGCCGGGTCGATAGTTGCATTGATGAGGGTTTTCGTGCTTTGCAACGAGGGCATACAAATGGGTTGTGCCATTGTTGTGCCTTTTTTGGCCAGAAGGTTTGCCCTCTCATTTCCATAGATGCTAACATGGCTTGGGATCCATTGTAAAGTTATAAGCCAACCTTTATTTGCCAGGTGTTCCAAGGCTTTTCTTGTTTCCATGGTTCTTTTGCAGTCTGTATCTGTATTGCGTGATAGGTTTCGGATAGCCGCTTATGGATCGACGAAGAAAACTGCCTGTGTAGGGGCTATATTGTTTAGTTCGGCTGCTGCTGCTTGTACTGCCGCTATTTCGCCATTGTAGTTGGTCTGGGGAGTTCCCACTGCTAGGTATCCCTCAAAGTTGCGACTGTAGTAGGCAGCTCCGGTTGCACCTGTTTCCGGTATTGAAGATCCATCCGTATATATTCGTATATGTAACCATTTTGGTTGTGGGTACTCTTCATTGATTGTATGCAGGGCTGCTTGCCTCAGTTCTATGTCCAGGGATGGTGATTTCGACTGACTGTGGTTCTTCAATTTGCAGTTAGCTTTTGGTAAATTGTGGAAAAATTCGCGGCAATCTGTAAGCAGTCGTGGCTTCTCTAAGGCTTTTCCATACTTTAACGCCACCATCTCATAGGACGCCATCGGAGTTATTTGAGGCTTCAGTCGGGGCTTGGCTTGTCTGTAGTTTGTCTAATGAGTGTGTACTCCTCTGTGTCTCTGCCAGAATCGGAGAGCTATTTTCTTTCTATGGCTTCCCATTGAACTACACTTCGTTTGTGCCTCCATTGCTGCAATGGGTGTGGATTTAGGTGCACCCGTTATGATCCTTAACGCTGTGTTCGGCACGATG
>JBAIZL010000011.1:13172890-13182890 GCA_036971475.1 Prosapia bicincta | reverse complement strand
GCGGGGGCCGCTCGATCTATTAGCAATGGTCGATCCAGTACGTGGCACCGCGAAGGCGGAGTCTCTTAGCTGAACCTGTTTGTAGAAACATGACTTGGGCTAAGTATTGTAGCTGTTAAACCTAATCCTTATCGTGACCGTAGCGGGGGACCGCTCGATCTATTAACAAGGGTCGATCCAGTACGTGGCACCGCGAAGGCGGAGTCTCTTAGCTGAACCTGTTTGTAGAAACATGACTTGGGCTAAGTATTGTAGCTGTTAAACCTAATCCTTATCGTGACCGTAGCGGGGGACCGCTCGATCTATTAGCATGGGTCGATCCAGTACGTGGCACCGCGAAGGCGGAGTCTCTTAGCTGAACCTGTTTGTAGAAACATGACTTGGGCTAAGTATTGTAGCTGTTAAACCTAATCCTTATCGTGACCGTAGCGGGGGCCGCTCGATCTATTAGCAAGGGTCGATCCAGTACGTGGCACCGCGAAGGCGGAGTCTCTTAGCTGAAACTGTTTGTAGAAACATGACTTGTGGCTAAGTATTGTAGCTGTTAAACCTAATCCTTATCGTGACCGTAGCGGGGGCCGCTCGATCTATTAGCAAGGGTCGATCCAGTACGTGGCACCGCGAAGGCGGAGTCTCTTAGCTGAAACTGTTTGTAGAAACATGACTTGTGGCTAAGTATTGTAGCTGTTTAACCTAATCCTTATCGTGACCGTAGCGGGGACCGCTCGATCTATTAACAAGGGTCGATCCAGTACGTGGCACCGCGAAGGCGGAGTCTCTTAGCTGAACCTGTTTGTAGAAACATGACTTGGGCTAAGTATTGTAGCTGTTAAACCTAATCCTTATCGTGGCCGTAGCGGGGACCGCTCAATCTATTAGCAAGGGTCGATCCAGTACGTGGCACCGCGAAGGCGGAGTCTCTTAGCTGAACCTGTTTGTAGAAACATGACTTGTGGCTAAGTATTGTAGCTGTTAAACCTAATCCTTATCGTGACTGTAGCGGGGACCGCTCGATCTATTAGCATGGGTCGATCCAGTACGTAGCACCGCGAAGGCGGAGTCTCTTAGCTGAACCTGTTTGTAGAAACATGACTTGTGGCTAAGTATTGTAGCTGTTAAACCTAATCCTTATCGTGACTGTAGCGGGGACCGCTCGATCTATTAGCATGGGTCGATCCAGTACGTGGCACCGCGAAGGCGGAGTCTCTTAGCTGAACCTGTTTGTAGAAACATGACTTGTGGCTAAGTATTGTAGCTGTTAAACCTAATCCTTATCGTGACCGTAGCGGGGGCCGCTCGATCTATTAGCAAGGGTCGATCCAGTACGTGGCACCGCGAAGGCGGAGTCTCTTAGCTGAACCTGTTTGTAGAAACATGACTTGGGCTAAGTATTGTAGCTGTTAAACCTAATCCTTATCGTGACCGTAGCGGGCACCGCTCAATCTATTAGCAAGGGTCGATCCAGTACGTGGCACCGCGAAGGCGGAGTCTCTTAGCTGCACCTGTTTGTAGAAACATGACTTGTGGCTAAGTATTGTAGCTGTTAAACCTAATCCTTATCGTGACCGTAGCGGGGGCCGCTCGATCTATTAGCAAGGATCGATCCAGTACGTGGCACCGCGAAGGCGGAGTCTCTTAGCTGAACCTGTTTGTAGAAACATGACTTGGGCTACGTATTGTAGCTGTTAAACCTAATCCTTATCGTGACCGTAGCGGGGGCCGCTCGATCTATTAGCAAGGGTCGATCCAGTACGTGGCACCGCGAAGGCGGAGTCTCTTAGCTGAACCTGTTTGTAGAAACATGACTTGGGCTAAGTATTGTAGCTGTTAAACCTAATCCTTATCGTGACCGTAGCGGGGGCCGCTCGATCTATTAGCAAGGGTCGATCCAGTACGTGTCACCGTGAAGGCGGAGTCTCTTAGCTGAACCTGTTTGTAGAAACATGACTTGGGCTAAGTATTGTAGCTGTTAAACCTAATCCTTATCGTGACCGTAGCGGGGGCCGCTCGATCTATTAGCAAGGGTCGATCCAGTACGTGGCACCGCGAAGGCGGAGTCTCTTAGCTGAACCTGTTTGTAGAAACATGACTTGTGGCTAAGTATTGTAGCTGTTTAACCTAATCCTTATCGTGACCGTAGCGGGGACCGCTCGATCTATTAACAAGGGTCGATCTAGTACGTGGCACCGCGAAGGCGGAGTCTCTTAGCTGAACGTGTTTGTAGAAACATGACTTGTGGCTAAGTATTGTAGCTGTTTAACCTAATCCTTATCGTGACCGTAGCGGGGACCGCTCGATCTATTAACAAGGGTCGATCCAGTACGTGGCACCGCGAAGGCGGAGTCTCTTAGCTGAACCTGTTTGTAGAAACATGACTTGGGCTAAGTATTGTAGCTGTTAAACCTAATCGTTATCGTGACCGTAGCGGGGACCGCTCAATCTATTAGCAAGGGTCGATCCAGTACGTGGCACCGCGAAGGCGGAGTCTCTTAGCTGAACCTGTTTGTAGAAACATGACTTGGGCTAAGTATTGTAGCTGTTAAACCTAATCCTTATCGTGACCGTAGCGGGGACCGCTCGATCTATTAACAAGGGTCGAAACCAGTACGTGGCACCGCGAAGGCGGAGTCTCTTAGCTGAACCTGTTTGTAGAAACATGACTTGGGCTAAGTATTGTAGCTGTTAAACCTAATCCTTATCGTGACCGTAGCGGGGACCGCTCAATCTATTAGCAAGGGTCGATCCAGTACGTGGCACCGCGAAGGCGGAGTCTCTTAGCTGAACCTGTTTGTAGAAACATGACTTGTGGCTAAGTATTGTAGCTGTTAAACCTAATCCTTATCGTGACCTTAGCGGGGGCCGCTCGATCTATTAGCAAGGATCGATCCAGTACGTGGCACCGCGAAGGCGGAGTCTCTTAGCTGAACCTGTTTGTAGAAACATGACTTGGGCTAAGTATTGTAGCTGTTAAACCTAATCCTTATCGTGACCGTAGCGGGGGCCGCTCGTTCTATTAGCAAGGGTCGATCCAGTACGTGGCACCGTGAAGGCGGAGTCTCTTAGCTGAACCTGTTTGTAGAAACATGACTTGGGCTAAGTATTGTAGCTGTTAAACCTAATCCTTATCGTGACCGTAGCGGGGGCCGCTCGATCTATTAGCAAGGGTCGATCCAGTACGTGGCACCGCGAAGGCGGAGTCTCTTAGCTGAACCTGTTTGTAGAAACATGACTTGGGCTAAGTATTGTAGCTGTTAAACCTAATCCTTATCGTGACCGTAGCGGGGGCCGCTCGATCTATTAGCAAGGGTCGATCCAGTACGTGGCACCGTGAAGGCGGAGTCTCTGAGCTGAACCTGTTTGTAGAAACATGACTTGGGCTAAGTATTGTAGCTGTTAAACCTAATCCTTATCGTGACCGTAGCGGGGACCGCTCGATCTAGTAGCAAGGGTCGATCCAGTACGTGGCACCGCGAAGGCGGAGTCTCTTAGCTGAACCTGTTTGTAGAAACATGAGTTGTGGCTAAGTATTGTAGCTGTTAAACCTAATCCTTATCGTGACCGTAGCGGGGGCCGCTCGATCTATTAGCAAGGGTCGATCCAGTACGTGGCACCGTGAAGGCGGAGTCTCTTAGCTGAACCTGTTTGTAGAAACATGACTTGGGCTAAGTATTGTAGCTGTTAAACCTAATCCTTATCGTGACCGTAGCGGGGGCCGCTCGATCTATTAGCAAGGGTCGATCCAGTACGTGGCACCGCGAAGGCGGAGTCTCTTGGCTGAACCTGTTTGTAGAAACATGACTTGGGCTAAGTATTGTAGCTGTTAAACCTAATCCTTATCGTGACCGTAGCGGGGGCCGCTCGATCTATTAGCAAGGATCGATCCAGTACGTGGCACCGCGAAGGCGGAGTCTCTTAGCTGAACCTGTTTGTAGAAACATGACTTGTGGCTAAGTATTGTAGCTGCTAAACCTAATCCTTATCGTGACCGTAGCGGGGGCCGCTCGATCTATTAGCAAGGGTCGATCCAGTACGTGGCACCGTGAAGGCGGAGTCTCTTAGCTGAACCTGTTTGTAGAAACATGACTTGTGGCTAAGTATTGTAGCTGTTTAACCTAATCCTTATCGTGACCGTAGCGGGGGCCGCTCGATCTATTAGCAAGGGTCGATCCAGTACGTGGCACCGCGAAGGCGGAGTCTCTTAGCTGAACCTGTTTGTAGAAACATGAGTTGTGGCTAAGTATTGTAGCTGTTTAACCTAATCCTTATCGTGACCGTAGCGGGGACCGCTCGATCTATTAGCAAGGGTCGATCCAGTACGTGGCACCGCGAAGGCGGAGTCTCTTAGCTGAACCTGTTTGTAGAAACATGACTTGGGCTAAGTATTGTAGCTGTTAAACCTAATCCTTATCGTGACCGTAGCGGGGACCGCTCAATCTATTAGCAAGGGTCGATCCAGTACGTGGCACCGCGAAGGCGGAGTCTCTTAGCTGAACCTGTTTGTAGAAACATGACTTGTGGCTAAGTATTGTAGCTGTTAAACCTAATCCTTATCGTGACCGTAGCGGGGGCCGCTCGATCTATTAGCAAGGATCGATCCAGTACGTGGCACCGCGAAGGCGGAGTCTCTTAGCTGAACCTGTTTGTAGAAACATGACTTGGGCTACGTATTGTAGCTGTTAAACCTAATCCTTATCGTGACCGTAGCGGTGGCCGCTCGATCTATTAGCAAGGGTCGATCCAGTACGTGGCACCGCGAAGGCGGAGTCTCTTAGCTGAACCTGTTTGTAGAAACATGACTTGGGCTAAGTATTGTAGCTGTTAAACCTAATCCTTATCGTGACCGTAGCGGGGGCCGCTCGATCTATTAGCAAGGGTCGATCCAGTACGTGTCACCGTGAAGGCGGAGTCTCTTAGCTGAACCTGTTTGTAGAAACATGACTTGGGCTAAGTATTGTAGCTGTTAAACCTAATCCTTATCGTGACCGTAGCGGGGGCCGCTCGATCTATTAGCAAGGGTCGATCCAGTACGTGGCACCGCGAAGGCGGAGTCTCTTAGCTGAACCTGTTTGTAGAAACATGACTTGTGGCTAAGTATTGTAGCTGTTTAACCTAATCCTTATCGTGACCGTAACGGGGACCGCTCGATCTATTAACAAGGGTCGATCTAGTACGTGGCACCGCGAAGGCGGAGTCTCTTAGCTGAACGTGTTTGTAGAAACATGACTTGTGGCTAAGTATTGTAGCTGTTTAACCTAATCCTTATCGTGACCGTAGCGGGGACCGCTCGATCTATTAACAAGGGTCGATCCAGTACGTGGCACCGCGAAGGCGGATTCTCTTAGCTGAACCTGTTTGTAGAAACATGACTTGGGCTAAGTATTGTAGCTGTTAAACCTAATCGTTATCGTGACCGTAGCGGGGACCGCTCAATCTATTAGCAAGGGTCGATCCAGTACGTGGCACCGCGAAGGCGGAGTCTCTTAGCTGAACCTGTTTGTAGAAACATGACTTGGGCTAAGTATTGTAGCTGTTAAACCTAATCCTTATCGTGACCGTAGCGGGGACCGCTCGATCTATTAACAAGGGTCGAAACCAGTACGTGGCACCGCGAAGGCGGAGTCTCTTAGCTGAATCTGTTTGTAGAAACATGACATGGGCTAAGTATTGTAGCTGTTAAACCTAATCCTTATCGTGACCGTAGCGGGGACCGCTCAATCTATTAGCAAGGGTCGATCCAGTACGTGGCACCGCGAAGGCGGAGTCTCTTAGCTGAACCTGTTTGTAGAAACATGACTTGTGGCTAAGTATTGCAGCTGTTAAACCTAATCCTTATCGTGACCTTAGCGGGGGCCGCTCGATCTATTAGCAAGGATCGATCCAGTACGTGGCACCGCGAAGGCGGAGTCTCTTAGCTGAACCTGTTTGTAGATACATGACTTGGGCTAAGTATTGTAGCTGTTAAACCTAATCCTTATCGTGACCGTAGCGGGGGCCGCTCGATCTATTAGCAAGGGTCGATCCAGTACGTGGCACCGTGAAGGCGGAGTCTCTTAGCTGAACCTGTTTGTAGAAACATGACTTGGGCTAAGTATTGTAGCTGTTAAACCTAATCCTTATCGTGACCGTAGCGGGGGCCGCTCGATCTATTAGCAAGGGTCGATCCAGTACGTGGCATCGCGAAGGCGGAGTCTCTTAGCTGAACCTGTTTGTAGAAACATGACTTGGGCTAAGTATTGTAGCTGTTAAACCTAATCCTTATCGTGACCGTAGCGGGGGCCGCTCGATCTATTAGCAAGGGTCGATCCAGTACGTGGCACCGTGAAGGCGGAGTCTCTTAGCTGAACCTGTTTGTAGAAACATGACTTGGGCTAAGTATTGTAGCTGTTAAACCTAATCCTTATCGTGACCGTAGCGGGGGCCGCTCGATCTATTAACAAGGGTCGATCCTGTACGTGGCACCGCGAAGGCGGGAGTCTCTTAGCTGAACCTGTTTGTAGAAACATGACTTGGGCTAAGTATTGTAGCTGTTAAACCTAATCCTTATCGTGACCGTAGCGGGGGCCGCTCGATCTATTAGCAAGGGTCGATCCAGTACGTGGCACCGTGAAGGCGGAGTCTCTTAGCTGAACCTGTTTGTAGAAACATGACTTGGGCTAAGTATTGTAGCTGTTAAACCATATCCTTATCGTGACCGTAGCGGGGACCGCTCGATCTATTAGCAAGGGTCGATCCAGTACGTGGCACCGCGAAGGCGGAGTCTCTTAGCTGAACCTGTTTGTAGAAACATGAGTTGTGGCTAAGTATTGTAGCTGTTAAACCTAATCCTTATCGTGACCGTAGCGGGGGCCGCTCGATCTATTAGCAAGGGTCGATCCAGTACGTGGCACCGTGAAGGCGGAGTCTCTTAGCTGAACCTGTTTGTAGAAACATGACTTGGGCTAAGTATTGTAGCTGTTAAACCTAATCCTTATCGTGACCGTAGCGGGGGCCGCTCGATCTATTAGCAAGGGTCGATCCAGTACGTGGCACCGCGAAGGCGGAGTCTCTTGGCTGAACCTGTTTGTAGAAACATGACTTGGGCTAAGTATTGTAGCTGTTAAACCTAATCCTTATCGTGACCGTAGCGGGGGCCGCTCGATCTATTAGCAAGGATCGATCCAGTACGTGGCACCGCGAAGGCGGAGTCTCTTAGCTGAACCTGTTTGTAGAAACATGACTTGTGGCTAAGTATTGTAGCTGTTAAACCTAATCCTTATCGTGACCGTAGCGGGGGCCGCTCGATCTATTAGCAAGGGTCGATCCAGTACGTGGCACCGTGAAGGCGGAGTCTCTTAGCTGAACCTGTTTGTAGAAACATGACTTGTGGCTAAGTATTGTAGCTGTTTAACCTAATCCTTATCGTGACCGTAGCGGGGGCCGCTCGATCTATTAGCAAGGGTCGATCCAGTACGTGGCACCGCGAAGGCGGAGTCTCTTAGCTGAACCTGTTTGTAGAAACATGACTTGTGGCTAAGTATTGTAGCTGTTTAACCTAATCCTTATCGTGACCGTAGCGGGGACCGCTCGATCTATTAACAAGGGTCGATCCAGTACGTGGTACCGTGAAGGCGGAGTCTCTTAGCTGAACCTGTTTGTAGAAACATGACTTGTGGCTAAGTATTGTAGCTGTTTAACCTAATCCTTATCGTGACCGTAGCGGGGACCGCTCGATCTATTAGCAAGGGTCGATCCAGTACGTGGCACCGCGAAGGCGGAGTCTCTTAGCTGAACCTGTTTGTAGAAACATGACTTGGGCTAAGTATTGTAGCTGTTTAACCTAATCCTTATCGTGACCGTAGCGGGGACCGCTCGATCTATTAGCATGGGTCGATCCAGTACGTGGCACCGCGAAGGCGGAGTCTCTTAGCTGAACCTGTTTGTAGAAACATGACTTGTGGCTAAGTATTGTAGCTGTTAAACCTAATCCTTATCGTGACCGTAGCGGGGGCCGCTCGATCTATTAGCAAGGATCGATCCAGTACGTGGCACCGCGAAGGCGGAGTCTCTTAGCTGAACCTGTTTGTAGAAACATGACTTGGGCTAAGTATTGTAGCTGTTAAACCTAATCCTTATCGTGACCGTAGCGGGGGCCGCTCGATCTCTTAGCAAGGGTCGATCCAGTACGTGGCACCGCGAAGGCGGAGTCTCTTAGCTGAACCTGTTTGTAGAAACATGACTTGTGGCTAAGTATTGTAGCTGTTAAACCTAATCCTTATCGTGACCGTAGCGGGGGCCGCTCGATCTATTAGCAAGGATCGATCCAGTACGTGGCACCGCGAAGGCGGAGTCTCTTAGCTGAACCTGTTTGTAGAAACATGAGTTGTGGCTAAGTATTGTAGCTGTTAAACCTAATCCTTATCGTGACCGTAGCGGGGGCCGCTCGATCTATTAGCAAGGGTCGATCCAGTACGTGGCACCGCGAAGGCGGAGTCTCTTAGCTGAACCTGTTTGTAGAATTATGAGTTGTGGCTAAGTATTGTAGCTGTTAAACCTAATCCTTATCGTGACCGTAGCGGGGGCCGCTCGATCTATTAGCAAGGGTCGATCCAGTACGTGGCACCGCGAAGGCGGAGTCTCTTAGCTGAACCTGTTTGTAGAAACATGACTTGGGCTAAGTATTGTAGCTGTTTAACCTAATCCTTATCGTGACCGTAGCGGGGGCCGCTCGATCTATTAGCAAGGGTCGATCCAGTACGTGGCACCGCGAAGGCGGAGTCTCTTAGCTGAACCTGTTTGTAGAAACATGACTTGTGGCTAAGTATTGTAGCTGTTAAACCTAATCCTTATCGTGACCGTAGCGGGGGCCGCTCGATCTATTAGCAAGGATCGATCCAGTACGTGGCACCGCGAAGGCGGAGTCTCTTAGCTGAACCTGTTTGTAGAAACATGAGTTGTGGCTAAGTATTGTAGCTGTTAAACCTAATCCTTATCGTGACCGTAGCGGGGGCCGCTCGATCTATTAGCAAGGGTCGATCCAGTACGTGGCACCGCGAAGGCGGAGTCTCTTAGCTGAACCTGTTTGTAGAATTATGAGTTGTGGCTAAGTATTGTAGCTGTTAAACCTAATCCTTATCGTGACCGTAGCGGGGGCCGCTCGATCTATTAGCAAGGGTCGATCCAGTACGTGGCACCGCGAAGGCGGAGTCTCTTAGCTGAACCTGTTTGTAGAAACATGACTTGGGCTAAGTATTGTAGCTGTTTAACCTAATCCTTATCGTGACCGTAGCGGGGGCCGCTCGATCTATTAGCAAGGGTCGATCCAGTACGTGGCACCGCGAAGGCGGAGTCTCTTAGCTGAACCTGTTTGTAGAAACATGACTTGTGGCTAAGTATTGTAGCTGTTAAACCTAATCCTTATCGTGACCGTAGCGGGGGCCGCTCGATCTATTAGCAAGGGTCGATCCAGTACGTGGCACCGCGAAGGCGGAGTCTCTTAGCTGAACCTGTTTGTAGAAACATGACTTGTGGCTAAGTATTGTAGCTGTTTAACCTAATCCTTATCGTGACCGTAGCGGGGGCCGCTCGATCTATTAACAAGGGTCGATCCAGTACGTGGCACCGCGAAGGCGGAGTCTCTTAGCTGAACCTGTTTGTAGAAACATGACTTGTGGCTAAGTATTGTAGCTGTTAAACCTAATCCTTATCGTGACCGTAGCGGGGGACCGCTCGATCTATTAACAAGGGTCGATCCAGTACGTGGCACCGCGAAGGCGGAGTCTCTTAGCTGAACCTGTTTGTAGAAACATGACTTGGGCTAAGTATTGTAGCTGTTAAACCTAATCCTTATCGTGACCGTAGCGGGGGACCGCTCGATCTATTAACAAGGGTCGATCCAGTACGTGGCACCGCGAAGGCGGAGTCTCTTAGCTGAACCTGTTTGTAGAAACATGACTTGTGGCTAAAAACTGTTGCTGAAAAGGTGAAACCACGAGACATGACTACCCACCACCAGAACGGACAC
>JBAIZL010000011.1:13057890-13167890 GCA_036971475.1 Prosapia bicincta | reverse complement strand
ACGTGTGTCCCTGCAGCTTATATACTTGCAAAAGTCTCTCGTACAACGGAAGAGAATTTGCGATCAATATATCCAGTACAGAGTTCATTGGAAAACTTCTTACTCCAAGTCTTCGTTTATAGAAACTTTATCTCTTATACGGAAACCTGTTTTTAATTCCAAAAAACTTTGCAATGTGTCGAGTAATATATAAACAGGACAAAACTACTGGAATACTATGTGTGTTTTATATCTTTTTTATACTATTATTTGTTTTAGGTGTTGCCTAATGAGTCCAATAAGGGGAGATCGCAATGTTTAGATTAGGTTTTAGCATTAGATATCACAATATTTTGGAGGCTGGGACGGTGTTTATTTTTAAAAACAAATGCAAGAACTCAACTTATATGAAAGACGTCAGGTTACTCTCGGTTCATAAAACATAATGTTAGGTAAGGGAAGATATACAAGGGTCGGGGGTATAATTTGATATTTATTCAACACCAAAAAATAATTTCACAAGGCGAAGACAAAAACGTTGTTAAATAGCCTTCAAAATATCTGAAGATTTTGATGCTACGGATAAATACGGTTTTTGCATTGAGTATTATATATTATACTCGTGCTATATATTTATAACTATAATCCGAAATAAAGAGAATGCACTAAATATATATTTATAACAATAATCCGAAATAAAGAGAATGCTCTAAATATATATTTATAACAATAATCCAAAATAAAGAGAATGCTCTCTCTCTCTCTCTCTCTCTCTCTCTCTCTCTCTCTCTCTCTCTATATATATATATATATATATATATATATATATATATATATATATATATATATGTGTATATATAATATATATATATATATATATATATATATTTATATTTATATTAAATATGGTGATATGTTTTCTTGTTATATAGTTAATAAATTTAAAACATTTCAAAAACAAGAATACTTGCAATACATATATTATTCAAAGCTTTTCGCCGATAAAACAGTACCAGCATCTTCAGGAAAATAATTATCTAACAAAATATTTTTACAAAAATTAATCATATGTACTACAAAGGACCATATGTTTATAAGTATTACACTTAATGTGATTTTTTCTATAACATCAATGACCTCATAAATAGTTTGGTGCCTTGATCTCACTTGAATTTGTTCATCAATTAATTTGTCTTTAACTTTATGCTTATAAATTTCCAATGTTTCACATATATTCATCTTCAATCCTTTATTTAATTCGTTTATTAATTTCATATCTTCTATTTTAGGAAATTCGTGTTCATTATTAATGCAATGAGTAGCTAAATTTGATTTGTATATGTTTGGTTTGATATAAGCGTTTAAATGTTCTTTGTATCTTTTTTTTAATTTCTTTTTTGTTTTTCCTACATATAATTTATTACAAGCTTGACATTTTATATTATATACTCCGTTCCTTTCGTTCATATTATTTTGATTATTGTTATTGTTTATTAAATTTTTAATTTTATTATCAGTTTTGTATGTAATTTGTTTCTTTAAATAATCTTGTGATTTTGTTTATTTCGTTACCAGTGAATGTAAAAGTTGTCCAAATTTTTTCTCTCTTATGAACAAAGTTATTTTCGATTTTTTGTTTTTTTATAATGTTATTATTTAATTTATCTATAGTTTTTCTTTTATATCCATTTTCTAAACCCATTATATATATATATATATATATATATATATATATATATATATATCCTTAAAATTTTCAAACGTTTAGTAAAATATTTCTTATTCATCCAGTCAAGTTCAAGTATATTTGTTTAAACTTGAATGTCATGTAAATAAATACACTGCGAACTCAAACCAACAATACGGCGCTGTGTAGGCAATCTAACGTCACTTGAACCGGTAGAGAAAGTAATAGATAATGTAAATTGATTACTCTAATACTTCCATTAAATCTTCTAAAAAAATATTTTCCATTTTATTTCCAAAGGTATCTAGTAATATAACACAAATAGACGCTTTTATCGGCGACTTTCTGTTCGGATAAGAACAGTCCACGGTAACATATCAGGTCAATATGCGAGACAAAACAATCAATTGTGATACTGTATAAGGCTAAACTCGTATTTGAAATACAAGAAAAGCTTTGAGTTGGGTTTGAGAGAGTTCATAAGTTTTTTTTTTGTAAATAAAGAGAAAAAGCAGGGCAGCCGTGACTCTCATTTAGTACGTGACGGGGTTCGGAAATCTTGTTTTCAATTGTCTCTCGACTTTTGATTCACGTTTGTTTACCATTGGCTTGTTAACGGTTGAAGAACTTTTACCAAGTTACGTGGCAAATTAGATCCGCTTGAGCAACTTGATGCTGGTATGAGCTGCGACGGTATCGTTCCGCCTTTTACTATCTTTTATGTATTTATTACTTCCAAAGGCTTGTTTTTGTGATCAAATCACAAACAAAATTAGCATTGATTATTTATTGTTTAATGTTTCGACGTTTAAACAATACCCTCTTCAGGGTCATTTATTTAACTTAATTAGAACATTATAAAACATCTTTACATTAAAATTATACATTCACAATATTAAAAATATATCTACTTTATAGATAATATGTTGCTCTAATATGTAGATTATGTTGCGAACGTCATTGCTTATAGACGAACTTCCAGGTAATCTTTAGTCGGCATACTACATACATACTGAAACGGACCAACCAATGCAAACAATAAGAGAATACAAACACCTAATTATAATAAGGCAAATCTATTTTTCTAATTGCGAATGATTGTGTATATATATGTATATATATATATATATATATATATATATATATATATATATATATATGTATATACATTTATTAAATATGATGATATGTTTTCTTTTAATATAGTTAATAAATTAAAAATATTTGAAAAACAAGAATAGTTTTATTACATATAGTAAAAGCACATATTCAAAGTTTTTCGCCGATAAAACACACTAACTCATACACACACGCGCGCGTGCGCACTCACACACACACACATACACATACACACACACACACACTCACACACACACTCACACACACACACACACACACACACACACACACACACACACACACACACACACACACACACACACACACACACACACAGACACATACACACACTCACACATACACTCACACACACACACACACACACACACACACACACACACACACACACACACACACACACACACACACACACACACACACACACACACACACACACACACACACACACACACACACATACACACATACACAAACTCACACACACACACACACACTCACACATACACACACTCACACACACACACACACACACACACACACAAACACACACACACACAAAACACACACACACACACACATATATACACACACACACACACACACACACACTCACACACACACACACACACACACACACACACACACACACACACACACACACACACACACACACACACACACACACACACACACACACACACACACACACACACACACACACACACACACACACACACACACACACACACACACACACACACACACACACACGCTCACACATACACACACACACACACACACACAGACACACACACACACATACACAAACTCTCACACACACACACACACACACACACACTCACACACACACACACACACACACACACACACACACACACACACACACACACACACACACACACACACACACACACAGAGAAACACACACACACACACGCGCGCGCGCGCGCACACACACACATTATTCTTGTTTTTAAATATTTTTAATTTATTAACTATATTACAAGTAAACATATCATCATATTTAATATATGCATATACATATATATATATATATATATATATATATATATGTATATACATATATATATATATATATATATATATATATATATATATATATATATATATATATATATATAAACTTAGGGTTTAGGGTTTTGATAATGGGGTTAATCCGAATTGCGTCAACAAAGAATAATGTTTTAACGTTAGGAAAAGTAGAAGAATGTACTCAAATGTATATTAAAACATTTTGTTCCACAAACAATACCTTTTGTTTTATAGTATTTGTTACATGTAATATCATTTCTCTTACTAGATTCTGTTGTTGTTATAATCATGGTATTTGTTGTTTATTTTAGGTTATTAGCAAACATTTTGTTAATGTGGTAAATATTGTTTATTGACCATTATTTTTTTAATAATCGGAAATAACTGATCAACAGAGGTTTAATGACAATCGACACTATTTTAAGGCGTATTGTTTATTTAATCGTCTCGGTCCACTTAAAAACCCTATTTACTAAATTTTCCATTTCGAAATATGGTTACAAACATTAAAGAAGGTAATCACTTTGAAATATGTACTATATCTTTTTATAAAATTCAAGCTCGTTTGATTTTACAGCGAATGCTTCGTGTGTTGGGTACCAGATGGCAGCAGGCGACAAGTCAAGAATTATTGTCGTTTATCACTTCCCCCATTGTGACGTCACTACGTAACCCTCCCACATTCAGTGGCTTTCTAATGACATTGATGCAATGCAAATATTCCGTGACACATTGCGATGAGCGTATTCAAAAAATATATGTTTTTGAAATGTATGCAAATTATTTGTGCATCCTCAGTGTATAAAAATATCACGGACCAACTGAATTTCGACTACTAAATTCAATATTTACATAATTCTGTTAGTTATAATTTAATTTTAAAATTCAATTGAATTAAAATCAGAGGAATAAAAAATATATATATATGAAAAACCCTAATTTGGGTTATTTTCTAAAAATGGACAATATATATTTGCATGCATCAATTTGCCAAAATATAACGAAAAAGTATCTTGTAAATATATTTTTTAGTGAGAGGGTGTGACCTCCTGCTAAACCGTTTCATTAAATATGTGGTAAAAAAGCTCAACGTTAAAGACGATTTAAGAGTATTTAAAGGTTATCATTAAACAACTTTCAAATAGTGAATCTCTAGCGTTTATTCGTAGACAGTTAACACAACAGCTACATAAACCATGGATCGATTTTCCACCGTAGATTGCTTTATGCATCTGAGATTTATTGATCTGTGCACTACAATACTATATTGCTGTCTATGGTAATGTAGTCTCATTTAAATTGAACGGAATTCCTATTTTACGCCGTTTTATTTCTGCAATAATACATTTATCTGCGAATTTATTATTTTTAACTTTATACTACCGTAGACAAAAATATAATATGCAAATAAAAACTAAATATTTGCACAACAAATATAACTACATAAGTAAATATAGGCTATAAACCAAAACATGATAATGAGAGTATACAGAATTGTTTCACTCACTTTAATTATTAATTCATATCACTTAATTTGTAATTTTTTTCATTTGGTATTTTAATTTAGGAGTTTTGTTTATAATCTGTAACTACTGTTGTCATTTAAATATAGAGATTTAAAATTACATTAAAACATTATACAAGTAATATAAATAAACACGACGATTCCTACTTAGGTCAACAAAGACAAATTTTATTTTATTTACTTCTTATTAAACAATTGCAATTAATATAAATAAAGTAACACAACCTATGCGTTAAAACAGCTGTTCCACTCCATAACATGAGGGGAAAAATCAGTTGTCTTATGATATCATATGTTATCACTTATTTTAAGTTATTGTTGCATATATTGCCTCTTTTGTGAAACGTTTTCCTCCCATTTAAAACTAAATTCAATTAATTAAATTTAATTATTGAAACTATATTTGAAAAAAAAACTGTAATAACATGAAGTGTCATCCACTACAAGTTTTAAAAAATGCATTTGAACTTGAGTGTATGAATAAAAAGTATTTGATTAACGATTGAAAATGTGAGCATGATTTATAAGATTGTGAACAAATGGAAGGAATTGAAAAACAATATAATAATATTTGTAAATTATTATAAAATATAAAGCTAAAGCAAAGAAGAAATTATGTTCTATGGAGATAATTTATAATGCAACGATTATTTACATTTTTTTCTTTTTTGCCTTTTGCTTATAGAGGACGCCTTACGCAGCAAACAACTACCAAAACCCTCAGCTGCATCTAGCCATTTCTACCTAATCGTGGGACTACAAATGGTCATTTATTTTGGCGTGCACCACCCTTCTGGCCCTAAGTAGGTTTTGCCCAAGTTCAAACACCTAGGCTGAAAGCATCTGTACATCAGGTAAGCAAACCTACCCTTCTCTACTATTACTATTTATTAGGAATAAACTGTGGTTGAATTTAATAATAAATACACAAAAACCTCTTAACCACAAACTTTCTTCATTTTACCCTTATGTACATTTCAGTTACAAAGTAACCATCCTCAGAGGGATAACATACAAAGTCTTTGTATGTTATCTCTCTGAGGATGGTTACTTTGTAACTGAAATGTACATAAGGGTAAAATAAAGAAAGTTTGTGGTTAAGAGGTTTTTGTGTATTTATTACTACCCTTCTCTCTCTATGACGTGATAGGGTTTAGATGTACTTTAGTATATGTCACTGAGAGGTCGTAAGGACTAAATTATTTCACAAAAATTATTCATTGTTAGGACATGATTGTGGTCTCAGCAACTTGCAAGGGAAATATGCAAAACCGATTCTTATTGATCAGTAGGAAATGCACTGTTTTAAAAAGATGAAATTTAAAAAATAAATTAAAATCCTAATATTTCCATTTCAATTATTAAATGTTTTAAAATCAGAGAGACAAAATTACTAAAAAACAAATTTTTATTGCAATAGAACAACAACAATTATTTTCTCTCACAAAAAAGCATCAACTCCTAGGGAAATGTATACTAACTAAACTATTATTTAAACAAAAGAAATTTATTAAATGTCTCTTCGAGAGCAAAATCAGACATTTATACAAATATTATTACAATATTATTTACGCAAATATTACAAAATTAGTAAATTTTCATGCTTAAAGGTGGATTATTTGAAATCAGATAAAACATTTTTCAATTCCTTTTATTCAGTTCACACTCCCCTTTTCTTGTTCAAATTTTCAATCGTTAATAAAATAATTTTGATTCATCCACTCAAGATCAAATACATTTTTTTAAATTGTAGCGGATGACACTTGAAGTTAATACAGTTTTTTCAAATGGTTATTCATTAGTTAGATTTAGTAATGAATTAATTTTAGTTTTATGTGGGAGAAATCCTTTTTGCAAAAGAGGGACCGTATGCAATATAGTTATTTCGTTCCAATTGGCTTAAAGTAATTGATAACATATGACTTCATAAAACAGCTGATTTTATGTTATAGGTTATGTGGTGGAACAGCTGTTTTAACTTTATTGTTTAGGAATAGGTTGTGTTACTTTGTTTATATTAATTGTAATTATTTAATAATAAGTAACTGAATTAAATTTTTCCTTTATTGAATAAGTAGGATTAGACTTTAAAAATTACAATTTATATTACTAGTTATATATTAGAGGTTATTTCAAACGGTGAATATTTTGTTAAATAACATACAGATCCACAATATATAAAGAATACTTGTGAGGGAAAGTTGGAAAGTATAAAAATAGAGTTACGTGTTGTTAAATAATTTTACTCTTCAGTTTGTTATCGCTATGGATTTAAGTGCTATTATTTCTTGCTTTATATGTTTTGTGATTGTTGTCAGCACCAATCAAAGTGCATGATGAATGAAATGCTAAGAGCTTAAGCGTCGTCCTAGTGCCAGTTGCAACCCTGTACGGGCACCGTCACCTGTACACCCTCTGCTAGGAGTTTTTATGGCTCTATCTTAACCTTTCTTACGTTCGCAAGCCTTTACCGTCTTAAGTATAAGGATAATAGTATCACTAACTGATCGTCCTAAAACTACAACAAAAGTTACGATAACAGATGTTCTTGGTGGTTGTACAATTGCTGCCGACATTCGCTGTTTTAGCCACAATCTCCTATTGTTTCATCCGGCTTCAATAACATTGGACATTAGCTTACTCATTCTCTCGCTGTAAACATTTTCTCTGGAAGATGTGACGTCACAGAATAGACAGGACGTTGCAGCCGTAACGTTCCTCGCTATCAGGTCGTTCCTTTAGCAACAGTAATTAAGTTTTTGTACTGGCTAGCTTATGGTTAGTCAAACCTTTCAGACGTAAGGTTATCAGCGGAAGCTCCAATTTGCCTTTGTTTTACCTCAACATGTTGAATATGTTGTATTTCTGTCCTGTGTCATACTAATCGTATGTTCTAATTAAACATTTCCTACTATCTTATTCCGTGAAGCCACTGGATAATTAAGAGAAAAATGTTATGCTCGTTGGGGATATTACAAAATATCAGGTAACTTTAAAAATATTCATGTGTTTTAATAGTGGTATAACAATATTACAGTCTAAATATTTGGCATAAAGAGATATCTCTTGCTTTAAGCAAGTTGTGTAACCAAACCTGATTCAAGCCAAGTTAGTTACACTTAGTGCACTCAGGCTCGGCTTAACGACATGTAAGTAATGCCGTATTATCGCCGCTAGAATGCGCTAGTTTTACTAATAATTAATTTATAGCCTTTAAACTTGAAGGTTATCTTGTATAAGTACATTTCTCTCGTTTCGTTGCGGGTTATTTTACTTCTGTTTAGTAATCATATACTTAATAAACATGCAATGACACGCTTACATTATTGGGAATAATTATTTGTCTGATAATTTCAAACAGATTTTATTAAGTGGAGAAATTTAACGTTTCATAAATTAAACAAACCTCCTCTATAGTAAAATCATGTAATGTCCTTCCCAGATAAAATCAACCTTCACATTCTTACAAAGCAAAAGCAAAGGCTGAGAAAAGATTTTTAATTCTTCGGTTGGATCTGTGGTCAGTGTCTCGCTTACTGTGATATTCCCTTAAGGAAGTGCGCAAGGAATTATAGGGTTGACTTTAAGGTATTCAACTGGGACAGAAAATAGGGAAAAATCATAGCATCCGGCGAGCGCTTGGTCACTTACCTGAAACACTTGCTCCTACAGCAGCGAAGAGAAGTAACTTCCCGCTGCCGAGAGAGGAATGCTTATTCAATGGCTGGCACTGGAGCGCCTGTACAGGAAGATTGGCTTTCAAGAAGGTAAATTCAATGGTGTTCGAAAGAAGGGATGCTCGATATTTCTATTCCGGTAACTGTCCCCGCTGGTGGTACCTGTGACAAAATATAGAAAATGCTAGTTCCAGTGACAATGGATCGATTGGAGGGAATACGCGTCGACATTGGCTAGAAAGTTACTAATATTTTACCGCAGCTGTTATTCGTTTATTTGTCGCTGTCACTGGATCTACTCTAACCGCTCGACTCAAGGCGCCAATCATTGTGCAGTGTCGTTGACGGAAGGTGAAGGAGGTTTCCTGTGTTGTGATTTGGCAAAATGTCACCGTCACTGAATGTATAGTTACTAATATTTTACCGAGGCTATCATTGGTTGATTTGTCGCTGTCACTGGTGCTACTCATTTAGTGAGTGGGCGATTTTTGTCATATTTCAGGACAGTGACAGTGTTGTGTGCCGTAGACGCTATAGTTAGTTTTTAATTCAATATGAGTTTATTTTGAAATAAAATGAGCTTTCCGAAAAGGAAAAAAAGCGATGTGCGGAATCATTCATCCCTTTTGATCGTGAATTCGCAAAGACATATTAATTCGCGAGGCAAAATTATCGTATAAAACAACTAACAGTTCTTTGAAGAAACACATGGTGAGAAAACACCCGTTAGGGAAGCTGCAACCAACAACATACGTTCGCCATCAAATTTAGAGATAAATAAATTATTTATATTTATATATTATGCAAAATTCAATACTGAATTCTGATAATCGTCTGTTACAACCTAGACTGTTATAGTAGATTATGTTAAATGATAAACTATTAATTTGTTTTAAATAATTGAAAACGTGCAAAATTGTTTGTGAAATAATAAAAAAAACTGTAAATGAACTGGAGATGATTGTTATAGGTACACTCTTTTGTAAGAATAAATTAGTACGTTTATTTTTTCAAGTATTGAACATTAATACGTTAGCTGCCGGTACCACAATACGGCGTTTTTCCCGAGAATCGCCAAAATCTTTTAAGGCTATTTTAAAATAATGTGCACGTTTTTTTATTCTCCTATCATACCTAAGTACGAAAATAGGATTTTTATCATAATATATTTACACACACACACACACACACACATACACACACACACACACATATGCGCGCGCGCGTGCGTGTAAATATTATATATATATATATATATATATATATATATATATATATATATATATATATATATATATATATATATTAACAAACGTATCAAGTAAAGTCACCGGTAAAAGTCACTGATTCAAGCCATTAAAATCACCGATCCGTTAAAGTCACTGGAACGACCATCCCTATTCGAAATGTGTTCTTCGTAACTGTGGCCGTTACCAGACGCTGTCATCTTTAGGAACAGCTACCTGTTGACAGATGTTACCATCAGACAATCTTCCAGCCAATCCTTCATACCACTTAAACGGAAGCCATGTTCTATATTAACCTTCTAGTGAAATAAAGGAATTTGTCTTAACGTGCTTCTAATTTGTTTTTGTAATATAGAGTTAGCGAATCGTATCTGGCATTCCAACAGCCAACGATACAGATTGTTTCACAATGAGGTGTTTGCACTTATAATACTAAGTTACACATCATATTTCTCACGAGATTGGTTAAAGCCTTTCTTTCCTATCGAAAACGCTAATATTTTCTTTGTTTAATAAACATATTCCATCGACTTTATCAAGTATTTCATCAGGGGTTCCAGACGTTCATCTCGAATTACTCCGCACCACCAACAAAACCTGCGTTTTTATTTTGCGTTTTGTTAGGGTTGATTTAAAGTAAGGAGCCGCAACCATCTTTTAGATATATGGACACGATAGTTAGCCATGGGTGGGATTGAAGTAAGGCTAGAACACAGGTGTATCTGGCCAAGTGTGTAGGATTGTAAAGGGGCAGAAACTCTCCATTCCGTTACCATCTCCTATAGGAATAAGGAAATATTTGGGGAATAAATATTGTCCACATGAAGGTACCTATGTGTTCGATATTATTAAAAGCGAGGGAAAAACATCGCTCGCGTAGGTAGAGCGACTTTCTTTAAATTAATTTTTGTTTTTTGATTTATGTGGTTAAATGTTAACAGATAGTGTTAAGGAAATGTTGCAATGAGACCAAAATGTAACACGTTTCTGTATTTTTGTATAACTGTATAGTAGTAGCATATAACTATTTCGTTTTTGTAACTTTGCCAAATTATTTTAATCATTATTATAAAGTTGCTAATGGTCAGTTATAAATGTAGTAGTGTCTGGCTTTGCTGTCTGCGAAATACGCGATTTTGTTGCAATACAATAATATAAAGGATTATTTACCACCTGCTACTTTCCCACAGTTTGAAAGGATTACTTAATGCATATAAAGAATTATATAAATCTTCCCTAATGGGGAGCTAATTAAGTCTAATAACGCCCAATGCGTTATGCCCGCACAGTAGCCGTATGTTTGAAGTGGTGACAGCTGTCAGGGTTACAACAGAAGTAACATTTTCACCCTCTTCTCCCCCTCCGTAAACTTGAACACAAAGGTAAGCTACCCTTTTCCAACTGAATATTTGACGTTTGCGCATTAGACGTAAGTCGGCAGTCGACGGAGTGATGTTCGATCCACGTGGTATGTGGACTACAACTTGCCAGTCATGTGGTGCAGATGGCTGAGCACCGGACAGACTCAATTCATTCAGATTAGATTACGGGGTATTACACTACCACGTGGAACTTACCTGTCTGTAGATGGTTTCGGTAAAATTGCATTTAGTCCCTGTTAGGTCGCGTGCTGTTTACTAAACCTAACAGTTACGTGATGTAAATGGGCTGATTGTATTCAGTACCTGTTTGGTCACGTGATGTCCACTACAATTTACCAGGTACGTAATGCAGATGGAGAGATTGTATTCAGTCCCTCTTTGGTCACATGATGTCCACTACAACTTAGCAGGTACGTGATGCAGATGGGGAGATTGTATTCAGTCCCTGTTTGGTCACGTGATGTTCACTACAACGTACCAGGTACGTGATGCAGTTGGGGAGATTGGATTCAGTCTCTGTTTGGTCACGTGGTATTCACTACAACGTACCAGGTACGTGATGTAAATGGGCTGATTGTATTCAGTTCTTGTTTGGTCACGTGGAATTCACTAAAACTTAGCAGTTACGTGATCAAATGGGCTGATTGTATTCAGTCCCTGTTTGGTCACGTGGTGTTCACTACAACTTACCAGTTACGTGATCCAGATGGGGAGATTGTATTCAGTCCCTGCTTGGTCACGTGGTGTTCACTACAACTTAGCAGTTACGTGATGCAGATGGGGAGATTGGATTCAGTCCCTGTTTGGTCACGTGGTGTTCAATACAACTTAGCAGTTACGTGATGCAGATGGGGAAATTGTATTCATTCCCAGTTTGGTCACGTGGAATTCACTAAAACTTAGCAGTTACGTCATGCAAATGGGCTGATTGTATTCAGTCCCTCCTTGGTCACGTGGTGTTCACTACAACCCAGTTACGTGATGCAGATGGGGAGATTGTATTCAGTCCCTGTTTGGTCACGTGGTGTTCACTACAACTTAGCAGTTACGTGATGCAGATGGGGAGATTGGATTCATTCCCTGTTTGGTCACGTGGTGTTCAATACAACTTAGCAGTTACGTGATGCAGATGGGGAAATTGTATTCATTCCCAGTTTGGTCACGTGGTGTTCACTACAACTTAGCAGGTACGTGATGCAGATGGGGAGATTGTATTCAGTCCCTGTTTGGTCACGTGGTGTTCACTACAACTTAGCAGGTACGTGATGCAGATGGGGAGATTGGATTCAGTCCCTGTTTTATCACGTGGAATTCACTACAACTTACCAGGTACGTGATGCAAATGGGCTGATTGTATTCAGTCTCTGTTTGGTCACGTGGTATTCACTACAACGTACCAGGTACGTGATGCAAATGGGCTGATTGTATTCAGTCCCTGTTTGGTCACGTGGTGTTCACTACAACTTAGCAGTTACGTGATGCAGATGGGGAGATTGTATTCAGTCCCTGTTTGGTCACTTGATATTCACTACAACTTACCAGGTACGTGATGCAAATGGGCTGATTGTATTCACTCTCTGTTTGGTCACGTGGTATTCACTACAACGTAGCAGTTACGTGATGCAAATGGGCTGATGTATTCAGTTCCTTTTTTGGTCACGTGGTGTTCACTACATCTTAGCAGGTACGTGATGCAAATGGGCTGATTGTATTCAGTCTCTGTTTGGTCACGTGGTGTTCACTACAACTTACCAGGTTCGTGATGCAGATGGGGAGATTGTATTCAGTCCCTATTTGGTCACGTGGTGTTCACTACAACTTAGCAGGTATATGATGCACATGGGGAGATTGGATTCAGTCCCTGTTTTATCACGTGGTGTTCAGTATAAGTTAGCAGTTATATGATGCACATGGGGAGATTGTATTCAGTCCCTGTTTTATCACGTGGTGTTCACTACAACTTAGCAGGTACGTGATGCAAACGTTCAGATTGTGTCTAGCCACAGCTAGATCACATGGTATGATTTTACAACAAAGCAGTTACGTGATGCAAATGGGCTGATGTATTCAGTTCCTTTTTTGGTCACGTGGTGTTCACTACATCTTAGCAGGTACGTGATGCAAATGGGCTGATGTATTCAGTTCCTTTTTTGGTCACGTGGTGTTCACTACATCTTAGCAGGTACGTGATGCAAATGGGCTGATTGTATTCAGTCCCTGTTTTATCACGTGGTGTTCACTACAACTTACCAGGTTCGTGATGCAGATAGGGAGATTGTATTCAGTCCCTATTTGGTCACGTGGTGTTCACTACAACTTAGCAGGTATATTATGCACATGGGGAGATTGGATTCAGTCCCTGTTTTAGCACGTGGTGTTCACTACAACTTAGCAGGTATATGATGCACATGGGGAGATTGGATTCAGTCCCTGTTTTATCACGTGGTGTTCAGTACAAGTTAGCAGTTATATGATGCAAATGGGCCGATTGTATTCAGTCCCTGTTTGGTCACGTGGTGTTCACTACAACTTACCAGGTATGTGATGGAGATGGGGAGATTGAATTCAGACCCTGTTTTATCACGTGGTGTTCACTACAACGTACCTGGTACGTCATGCAGATGGGGAGATTGTATTCAGACCCTGTTTTATCACGTGGTGTTCACTACAACGTACCTGGTACGTGATGCAAACGGGCAGATTGTGTCTAGCCACAGCTAGATCACATGGTATGCTTTTAGAACAAAGCAGTTACGTGATGGAAATTAGCAGATTGTATTTAGTTACAGCTAGATCACGTGCTATGTACAGCACAACTTAGCGAATGACCCTGTTACGTGATATGGTATGAGCTCTGTCTTTTTTTTAAAATCCCCACTACCACCTGACCCACTGATGGTCGCCATGCGTGTAATGCTTTATCTAGTTACTTCACATATAAATCACATTTGTGTAACTATAAGTTTTCTTAAGCGGTTGCTTTGTAGCTGTAATTACATACTGTATTATATATATATATATATATATATAATTTATTATACTAATATCATATATGTTTCTATTATATCTATAGTCAGTATAATATAGTACACAATATCAAGAGCACAATGGTATAATATATTACAATACAAATATTGGAAAGAACCCCAACACCACAAAAATAATAAAAAATAACAAATAAAACAAGTTACTGAAGGTATATATATATTTTTTTTTTCATGTACATTTTGATGACCATGTCATAATTATCATTGGGTTTTATTACAAAATTACAAACTAGCAAACAAGAAATTATAAACTAGAATGATACCAAACGCTTTCTGAGGTCGCTATATATAGGCGTGAGGTAAGCTCCGCCCCTTCTCCGCCCTCGACCGACTTAGGGCTTAATCTTAAGTAACTTGTTTTATTTGTTATTTTTGATTATTTTTGTGTTATTGAGGTTCTTTTGAATATTTTCATTCTAGTATAATATAGTGTATATACGAATAATTTAATGTACTATTATATGTGATTGCAACTTAAAACACTGTAGTTAAGTTATGTACTAATTTTTAAATCGATAATAAACTTATATTCAAGCACCTTTTAAATATATTTGAGTATGACATTTGAAGAAAGTGTTTTCTTGTTTTTAGTCACATGTAAACATATTGGTGTCGGGGACGTCTTTAACAAGTACTTTTAAATTATTTTAAAACGTAATGCATTTGTTTACTATTTACATCTTGCCGTTGTAGACAGTTTTATAAGAACTCGTATGTTTGACATGAATTTACGTCAGGGTTTGTTTAATTAATTTCATTGCAAGAAATCTGAAAAACACGTCTTTACAAAAAGCCGTGCTGCGCACAAGGTGGGTTGGTTTACAGTCAGGAAGTAATAAAAGCTAGGGTTGCTAACAAACCTGCTGCAGGCGGTGGAACATGGAGACAAGTTACTTTGTTCCCCGAACTCTTTCTTTGACAACAAAGCTCCGAGACACTGTAGTGAACAAACATTCTCCTTCCAAGTTAGAGAAGTACTATTTGTATTGCTCTTCTAGCCAGGAATAGTGTTTCTATAGCAATGGCCGGTTAAGTAACCAAGATATAAACTCCCTATCTGGAATGATTCGACATTTAAATAGTGTCTGCAGTCAGCTATACTCCATCTCCACATTTGTACACCAGGTGCTCATTTTCGACCTTCAAGTTGAAAATGCAAATGAAAAATATTTGGCTTTATCTGGAATTGAACCCGGTACCTACAGCTTGGTAGCGAAGTCCTCTACCCGCTAAACCACTTTGCCTTGCGTTAACTTGTAACTAATTATTTAACTTAATGAACTATCTTCACAAACCAAGATATTATAATTATGAATAGTCATTCACCATAAAATAGCTATTTATGCGGGAATAAAATTATCCTAAGGTATTATTTTAGGCATAAGCAAATGTATGAACAGTACACTTAAGGATTAAAGGAATTTTGTTTTCAATTGTAATTGTAAATTTACTGTATTAAGTAATGCAATACAAATTATTTTCTCCGACCTGGATATTTCTAGAATCTGAAATAAAATATCTTAGTACGGGATTCTCTCAACAGAGATCGCTGTTGCCATAAATAGTATTGTTCTATAAAGACAATACATAATTCGAAGCATCAAATATACAGTATCAGAATTAATCAAACGAAAAATTCAAGAACCTTAATCAATACATTAAGTTAATAATTTGTGTTAATTTAATCTTAGTATCAAAATACCTCTATAGAGTGCGCTGATCCTACAGTTAGATGTGTCAATAAAATCGCAGTAAAAGTACCTGGAGCAAGTAGAGCATTTGCTTAAATCGTGTCGATATTCTTTAAACAAAATAAGTAAGGGTAGGTACAGTTGAGGAAGGGTTACAAATACCTGGTGCGAGGAATAGGGATTGGGCATCGCAAGGGCGGTTTTGGTTACACTAAATTTCTGGCCGAGTATTTTAGTTTTCAAGAAGAAACAAGTCACATAAAATTTTTAAAGTCACTTCCTACTTACGTCAAAAAAGAAAATTTTTATTTTAGTTCCTTTTTATTAAAATAATAAAATTAACAAAAAGAAAGTAACATTACCAGCTTAAAAACAGCTGTTCTACCACATAATCAGCTACATTATGGAATCATATGTCATCACTTATTTTAAGCCAAATAGGACGAATTAACTATATTGCATACCTTGCCCCTTTTGTGAAAAGTTTTTCTCACATATAAAAAAAATTAATTTAATAAATTTAAAAAATGAATTAATATTTGAAAAACTATTCACATTAAGTGCCATTCACTACAAGTATAAAAGATGTTTTTGAACTTCGGTGGATGAATAAAAAGTATTTTATTAACGATTGAAATTTTGTACAAGATATGCATAATGGGAGTGTGAACTAACGATAGGAATTTAAAAAATCATTATTTCACGTTTTTCTTATTTAAACCATTGGGAATTAAAAATGAACGAGTGCTTAAGAGTTGCTTGTTGCCGTTAACAGTTCTTACAAAGTCGTAGTCGTGGGTATTGTCGAGTTGAATGTGTTACTGTTCAGATAAAAAGTGCCGACACACTTTGCTAGCGCTTTGGCGATTTCAGTCACTAAACTATCGTATTACCATTCAATCTGAATACAGTATAGGTTTGCATGCAAAGCACACCTGCAGGCGGTACGTCTGTTTGGGCTTCTGGGGACGGTACTTCCGGTTTGTTTTTGCCTGCCACTTGTTTTACCTCATCATTACGTATTGCGTTTATTCAGCAAGGTAATGAAATACTCGCTAACACGGCGTGTTGTCAGACTAAATCTAGTGTGAAGTAGAAACAGTTGCCTATGTTTTCACTCTACACGTTCTGTGTGTATACACTTTCTGTTTAGATTTATGGGTTTTGAAGTCAAATGTAATTCGCAAACATTCACAAAAGAACTTACAAACACAAGACCTGATATGTTAGCCTGGCGAGTTCCGGCGGGAGAAGCAACCAGCCTAGGTATGGTAGAACCCAATGCGTTTAGTGATGTGTTTTATAGACATAAACAAAAGTTTAATGTTTTCATTTAATTGTAATTTAATTAAACTCATATAATTGGTTAAGGCCTCATAGCTTACTGTAAGTTAGCGATGACGCAGGCAGACAGTGTGGTCATCTTTACTCAAGGATCAAGGGCTCAAGTACCCTGAGCGGTTTGAGTATTATCAAATCGGCTTAAGCGTGTGTGTGGAGAAGCACTCTATAGCCATCTCGTCTCTCTCTCTCCCTCACCCCTCTGTCAGACTCAATCACTCTCTCTAGCTCTCTATCTATCTATCTATCTATCTCACTCGCGCTCTCCCACTTTCTCTCTCCATCTATCTCATTCACTCACTCACTTCCCCTCTCTCACTCACACTCTCCCTATATAGGCTATTTATCTATTTAAGACTCAACGCCTAAGCGAATGCAAGATACGAATGCTCTCACTCCAGTATAGTGCGGACGACGTAGCCTTGCACCTGGCCCTGAGAGGTCGCACTAGATTCCTCGAGTACTATCACTTCTGAAACCATATTACATATTCAGAATGTTCCATACATGAACAACTTCTGCATCTGATATGTCTACACATATTTCAAGATTGTTTGTTGTTTCAAAGCTAATTTCCATCGATAATTTGCCTAATATTGACCTTTTCCTGAAAGTCAGTATTTTGTTAGTCCTTATTATGTTTGTAGGTAAGTATTCATATTAACTCTCTACCTCCCGTCTCACCTACTGCCATCTCTCAAGGCTAAGTGCACGGTTACTTGGTCCGTACTAAACTCCTTGCTTAAATTTCCTCCTTAGCACTAATGACGTCACTGTAAAATAGCTTTATTGACTTTTGGGCTAGTAAACAGTTGCCACTTCATTGCTGTTTACTTTGTTGGCTTCCAAAATACACAGATGCTGCAAGTTATTGGACACCTTCCTCCGACTGTTGAGGACCGTAGCCATGATGTAGTTATTTTCGGAGACAAATTGCAATAATATTGAAGGTAATGGTTGCAAAACTACAGTTATCGGTATTTATTCCATCAGTTGCGTCCCCTTTGTTCCATTCAGAGTTACGAACTTGTCCTGATGCCGTGTCGTGATGCCTGTGAACAGCATGACGCTGGGAAACAAAACAGGGCCAGGTCTATAATCTCAACTCCCGCAGAAAGAAGTAGGTTGAAATGTATATTTTTAGGCTAGCAGCGGGACAAACTGCAGGATTATTAATTATGAATAAGAGGAGATAAAAGTGACCGCGTTGGTTAGACGAAAAAGGTATCAGAATCCTCCCTACTGCATCTCTCCTCCTAAGGAAACCCATAATAAGGACGCTGCATCAACCTAACCTAATCGCAATCCTCCCTACTACATTGTGCCTCCTATATTAGTCCAGAATAAGGGCGTGTGTCGTGCACAGCCCTAATAACGTGTCGTGAACAACCTTATCTGTCTAACCTAACCTAACATAACCTCACCTCACCTAACCATACCTGTGGTCATAGGCATTTACTTAGATAATTTCACTAATTTAGCGTAGTAACCTAACAATCGCAGAGATATGCCGATTTATTAAAACATGTCTCCTGTTTCTGTTGAAAAACAATTTTAATAAATAAAAGCATTAATAATAAACGGTTTAACATTTCAAAGTACGAGGGAATACAAAAGACACTGGCACAAACAAAAATGGGGAGGCGTGATATTATTTCACTGATTTCGTTACCAACTATGTTTAGAATGTTTGTCTATAAAGCACAAAGGGCGGCGAGTGGATGTCTGCCCGGTCGGAATGAATGCGAAATTACAATAAACTAAACTAGACGCAACGTCGCTCTGATGAATGGTTTATACACGGTTAGTCAAAGCAAACATTTATTTATTCTAATTTATTAGTCCATGTTTCCCAGGGCATTTTGTAAATATTTGCCATTTTAGATCAGTAACATAATACAAAATAGGGTATTTTTACTTAAATAACATTTCTAAATAGTTTAAGGTACACAAAATTTAATATACAATTATAAAATCCAGTACTTGAAGAGTGTATGCAATGAGAATGTGTTCAGGGTTTTATACAAACCTTGTGAGGATTAGAACTTCTCCAAGTTTCCATATTAATAACTTAAACTGTAATTTACTGTACGAGACGAGTAGCTTTGACGGCTACATTATTCATCATCAACTATTCAACAATTTATAGGAAAAGCTTATGGAAGTTTCCAATAGCGAAATAATGATTAAGATATAATTATTACAGAGTTTCAATAATACATTACACTAGAAATACATAGAAATACATTGATACATACAAATACAAAAATACCTATTTGAATAAAAAAGTCAGAAGTACATAAAAAACATAAAATATATAAAAACTGATAGATACATAAAATATATAAAATACATTTTTACATAGAAACTAATAAATACGTACAAATACATGAAAATAAATAAACACATGAAAAGTTATAAATAATCGAATGAAAAGATACATCCATCATAACAATAGCTTTCCTTGGTTACGTTAATAATATACCATATGTTGAGAAGAAATGGTGAGTCTTCTGATTAAAACAGGAATAGCACCTCTTTAACAGCCCGATAGTGTGTAGGCCTGTTTCAGGAACGCTGTACTCATAATGACATGACCCCCCCCCAACCTTTACCAGGGGTTTTATATTTAATAAGAACTGTATTACCAATACATAACAGATATTACCTACACCTAAGCATCCCTCATGCATACAACACCCATTCCTGTTAGAATATCTATAGTGCTCTGCCGATTAAATAGGGTGTTGTATGATACATACCATTAAATATATCAGCTCTGAACACCAAAAGGCATAATGCCGACAGTGTTCCAGAATGTTCATCACGTGTTTTTATACATTTATGTGCAGTTTTGTTAGGAAATTTCGTATGTGGTAAAACTCTTTATGAAGATGTCTGCTTCAGAATCCACAAGTAAATACGTTATTCGCCGAAACCGATTTCTAACGCAAAACTCCAGGACCAAATACGTTATTCTTTTTCAATTGCTTCCGTTAGTTCACACTTTCCCTATGTATATATATATATATATATATATATATATATATATATATATATATATATATATTTATATATAAATATATTCATCCGCTCAAGTTCATATACATTTTTTTTTTTAATTTGTAGCAGATGAGACTTGATGTTAATACTGTTTTTTCATATATTAATTCATGAATTAAACATATGTTTTCATAAAACAGCTGATTTTATATTGTAGGTTATGTGGTACAACAGCTGTTTAAACGCATATTTTATGTTACCTTATTTATATTATCTGTAATTATTCAATAAAAAGTAAGTAAAGTAAAATGTTTCTTTGTTGACCTAAGTAGGAATGCTTTTATATATGTTTTCATATTACTTGTTACTCGACAAAATGTGTAAAGACAGGAGAGTATGTCTCCAGTATAAAATGCATACTTTAAGATTAATTTATTTAAGTGTCTCTGTAAAAGAACTATTTGTCTCTTTCTCTCGTCTATGGAGAATGTTTGTGAATTTACTCCAGAGAAATTGCTACTATGCAAATTGTGTAACATAAAAGCTTTGCTTGGGTCCATAAATCTCGCTCTGTATCTTCTACATAAGTACGTTACATATACTTTTATCCTTCAGTGTACAGATACGAGTTCAGCTTGCTTGGGAGTGAAGCTAATTATTTCGTAATAAAACTAACGCTCACTCACAAATAATACGCTCATTACACCGAACGCGTTTCAATAAACAAATGGTCATCGTTAGAGAAGAGAATCACACTTTACAACACGAAAAACATAACTTAATTATGCAAGCAACGAAAAGCTTTTAATAATAAAAATTAATAAGTAATTAATTTATATTTGTGTATCCTCAGTTGTTTTAATTATTAAACGAGAAAACGTGTTTTATAGTTATGTATATATATATATAATATATTGTATGTATATATATATATATATATATATATATATATATATTGTTATTTTATGATTAATTATTATTCTTGAATTTTGTAGTCCATTACGTTCGGTGAATCTTATTAATCACTTAAACAATAGTTTATGACTATCCGAACTTTAAATTTAGTAAATTTGTTAAAACTGATTGAGTAAGTTAGTGAGCAAAAACCTACTGAGTCTCAGTATGTTTTATTAAATTTACTAAGTTTAAAGTTCGGATAGTCATAAACTATTGTTTAAGTGATTATTAATTATTATTATTTAACTTTCTGTGTGTTTCTTTTCATTCGTTCTTTCTTAACTCCATCGCCTTTATATTTTGTGGTACTTTTGTTTAATTTGTTCATCAATGTCTTTTTGTTTTGTTCGACTATTTCGTTCCTTTTGGTTTTTCTTTTATTCGCTCTTATATACCAGTTTCGTTTTTCACCTGTTGGTTTTACTTTTATTTTTCTTGGAAATGATAATCTACTCTTCACGATGAATATTAACCTTGAAATATAATATTGTATTTTACAATCTAAAAACATATATATTTCTTGCATATTAATTTACGACACAATATATTTTAAGAATGTTTCTAATAATGGGGTAATATGACTGTAAACCTATAGATTCGGGTTTTGTAATTTGTGTTTTCAAAAGGTTTGCTCAAATTAGTTATACTATTAGTAGCGTCAACAATTGCTTTATATTGCAATGGAATAACTATATTGAAATGATTATAAGAAACAAATTTAATACAATTTACGCTTATTTCGATCTTTCTCAAATAGCTGTATTATTTTATAACTTACTCATGCGTAGAATGTCGTTTTTCGGAATGATGTAAAAAGTTGAAGATGTAGGTCACAAAAATACTTGTCAGTGCTTTGAATTTTTCATGCACCTTTACATTGCACACTAGAATGTGAGTGGTATCATACTAAAGGCGCGATCTGTCGTGTATTTTTAAAAACGTTTCCTTTGTAAAAGCTTCTGAAGGAAATGTAGGACGCCAAGCACATGCTTCTGTGTTTCCCAAGCATGACGCCAATTCCTCTGAAGTCATGTCTTGCGATGGCCTCTTTATTGCATACCTAAACCCCCATAACTGTTACATAGCCTGGACTTACACTATTAGTGTGTTAATTAATGTCTAATGTCTTAACACAAATGAGTGATGAAAGGAAGAATTTTCACTGTTTTCGTTCTTCCTTCAAGTTCCAACTTTGGGTATTTCTTGGACGTTTTGAATTGCCTTGAGCCCCTGTCTCACGTTTTGGGCGGCTCAACATATTGATGGGATCCTTCTAATGTTTAATACCTTTGTGTAAAATTGATGTAACATGACTATACATCCTTAAGCGGTAGAAGTCAACGGGTAGGCGATTTGGCAAGATATATTCACGTTCAGAGGCTACCACCGTACGAGAAAGATTCCTGAAGATGACCGAAGTCCATGTCGACCGGTCGCTGCTTCAACAGTGACGGAATCAATGAAATTGTGCGCGGAGTTCGTCGAATCGTTGTTGCGATTGTCAATTCAGATGGAAATCTGTCAGAAAAAATTTACTTTATGAACTGAATATGTAAAATATTTGTGCGAAAATGTTGTGCAAAGTCGAGGACGTGGTGGGCCAGAGTAAGGCTCTTGGCCATAACGCGCTCTCTGTGATCCGTTACTCATCTTCTAGAGGTGCTTCGTACTAATTGATTTAGCAACTTGTGACTTTTCCTGTTTCCTTACATCAAGTCTGCCTTCAAAGAAACCTGGTTCGAGTCGAGAACAATTACACGAACAAGCAGAAACACTTTCGTTTCTAACCTTTTTAGGAAACTTACCACATCGACGAAAACGTGTTTTCTTATAGGAAGAGTAAGTAGCTATATAAATCTGCAGTCCGGATAACAGGAATTCTTCCTGACGGTACAGTGAAGCCCTCCAAGTCCACTGATGCTGCGCACAGGTGTACAAATTAAGGGCTTCTTCAAGGTCACTTTTGAGAACTTTTGTGTAAAAAAAATAACTTGAGATCCCAAAGTGAAACTTTCTTGGAAATTTTACTACTGATGAGACTTAATTATAAATCCAAGTATTAAATCACACCCTTCTTTAATTACTTCCACGAATTTGAAAACTTAATCAATTTTGTTTATTTTGTGTGGTTTTTAAGTAGGTTTTGATCTTTATAAATTTCATATTTTGTTTTCTTCTACTCTCCTGCTCCATTATAATTTAAAGTAATTATTTAAAAATTAAATATCGACTAAATTATTTTAGTCCACATAAATTGATCGTTTTTATGCTTTTATATTTTAAAATGTAATTTTACGATCCGAGTTTGCGCGAATAGTTACTCAGAGGCCCAATCGCTACAACTTGATTAGCTCTTAGGTCTACGTGCATTTATTTAATATTTTTTTTGCGTTGTATTATTAAATTATTCAAAACTATTATATATATATATATATATATATATATATATATATATATATATATATATATACATTTTAAACATTGGATATATCATTTCGTCCCATAATATAAACTAAACGTTAAATTTTTTAATATTTTATGATTTTTCAAATTCCTTCTAAATTTAAAGTTATGCATAATATTAAATGTTTACTACGGGGCTCTCCCGGCCGCAAGAATGCCCTTATTGCCGCAACGGTAAAGAATTTCTCACTAGCTCATTGCTCTTCCAGCAATTCGGAATGAAGTGTGCCTCCCACTCACTCGACACTTTGGGAAGTTGTACTGTGCCCTGGTATTAGTGAGGGCGGACTTTGTTCTGGCATTAAGTTCAACCAGGCCTGTCATTCCCTCCCTCTGTCTGCCAGCCCCTTTATCTTCCTTGATGAATAATTTCAATCCTATTAAATGTGTCCCTTCCAACCCCAAACCTATTCTAATTTCATGGATTACAACTGTGTGCAGAATTACGTTTTGGGTAGAAATTCTGAGGTGAATGTTTTTAATGTTTTGGATATTATTAAGATTTGTATAGGAGAAATAAATAATATTTGTTCATTTGTTATTTAAATGAATATTTTTCTCGCTCACTGTCTACTGAAAGCACTATGGTAATGTTAGGTTAGATTAAACTGGGATTAGTTAAATATGTTTCTTGACTGTATGAGGAGAAGAGGAAGTATGTTTCTTATCTTGTCGAGGGAAAAGTATCTTAAATGCCTATGTCCAGGGGAAATTATGTTTCTTACCTTTACGGAGGAGGTAATTTGTGTTTTGCCTTTGTGAAGGGGAAATATATTTATCACTTTTATTAAGGGGGAAGAATGACTCATACCTTTGTGGAGGTTAAAGAATATTTCTTTCCTTTATGGAGGGAGAAGTATGTTTTCAATTTTGTGGAGGATAAGTATGTTTCATACTTTAGTGTAGCGGGAAGTATGTATAATATGAAGAGGGACGTATGCATCATACCTCTGTAAAGAGGGGAGTATGCATCATACCTCTGTGGAGAAGGAAGTATATATAATACCTCTGTGGAGAGGGGAGTATGTATAATAACTCTGTGGAGAGGAGAGTATACAACATACCTCTGTGGAGAGGGGAGGATGTTTTATACCCCTGTGGAGAGGGGAGTATGCATCATACCTCTGTGGAGAGGGAAGTATGTATCATATCTCTGTGGAGAGGGGAGAATGTTTCATACCCCTGTGGAGAGGGTAATACGCATCATACCTCTGTGGAGAAGGAAGTATATATATCATACCTCTGTGGAGAGGGGAGTATGTATAATAACTCTGTGGAGAGGAGAGTATGCAACATACCTCTGTGGAGAGGGGAGGATGTTTCATAGCCCTGTGGGGATGGGAGTATGTATCATACCTCGGTGGAGAGGGAAGTATGTATCATATCTCTGTGGAGAGGGAAGGATGTTTCATACCCCTGTGGAGAGGGGAGTATGCATCATACCTCTGTGGAGAGGGAAGTATGTATCATATCTCTGTGGAGAGAGTAGTATACATCATACCTCTGATGAGAGGGGAGTATATATATCATACTTTTGTAGAGAGGGGATTATGTATAATACCTCTGTGGAAAGGGAAGTCTGCATCATACCTATGTGGAGAGGGGAGTATGTATCATACTTATGTGGAGGGGAAATACTTCAGCATGAAAGAGATAGAACAATTAGTTATATTAAAATCTTAACACCAATAAGGATCTACAGTCATGAAGGTTAAAATAATGTGTGAAAAGTATCAGATAATTTAAAAATATGTACTATACCCTA
Organism: Prosapia bicincta; assembly: GCA_036971475.1. NCBI lineage: Eukaryota > Metazoa > Arthropoda > Insecta > Hemiptera > Cercopidae > Prosapia > Prosapia bicincta. The sequence continues at coordinate 13,141,912 of JBAIZL010000011.1, read as the reverse complement.
CCTAACTTGAGTAATTTCCACGAAAGAAAAATGTTTATCCTAACCAAAGTTACAATTTTGTATCCTCATCCCATATGGAGTAACACATGAGAGCTTTAAAATGAATTCTGTGTTTAATATTTAATTTTTATGATAGGAATTCCTAAATAAGTTTTTTTCCGATATCAAGTACTTCGATTTGTGTCTAACCTGAAGTATTTAGACTGTGGACTAGAAAGATGACGGGGGTAATCAACTAGCCCAGGCTTATCAGATCGGCAACTGGTCCACATATGTAATTATCAACTGTTAATTGGCTGCTCAGACGTTAGAATTTTCGTCCATATTTAGTGACGGCATTTCCAATTAAAGCAGCCTGCCAACCGGACTATCTACTTTTATAACAAGCACAGCGTTTCTCTAAAGGTGTAGTGTTTGATACAATTTTGATCTTGAGTGACACTCTTCGCTCTAAATTACAATACACACTTGCTTGAAGCAACTCAAGGTATATAGGGACTAAATTGTTGTAGCCCCCGCTTCTTCGTATGCCCAACAGAAACGTCATTCAAACTTTGGTAGACACCATACCCCGGTTACAAGGTCTAGGACTACGGAGGCTTTCCTTTACTTCAGCAATCGTTTAGCTTACTTTTGGAAACTTATTTTTCTAATCACACATAATCTAACTGGATGCTTTGTTATAGGTACAATAAAATATTTGTAAATTACAAATGCATTAGAAAGCTAATGGACCGAAGTATACACAACAATTTTGGGGCATGTAACGGAATCCAACCCCATACAACCGATACAGTTTCCCCGAACCCTAACCTACCCAAAGCTATTTAAATGTCATTCATCGTCAGTCGCAGTTTCAGTTGACAATGGGACCCTTCTTTTAAAACGGCCGACCTCATCCAACATAGAAGGGCTATTTAGGTTAGTGTGTGTATTTCAAAGTGTATAAGCTATTGCGTAGTTTCGCACTTGGGTGATGATATAGCTAGACTTTTGTACAGGGTGTCCTTGAATTATTCGACCAAACATCCAGGAATGATTTCTCAGACAAAAAAAACTCCTATATTGTCCTATAAAGCTTATTTCCCTCCCCGTCTGTCTCTGTTTTTTAAAATATTTTCAAGGTAGCTTACAATTTTAATGATATTCAAACTTGAACTTGAACGTCTAAGAAAAATCTGTTTTAAAACAGACAAAAATTAGTTCCGGTTTAAAAATGTTTTTTTAATTAGTAAATGAACATTTTATGACAAATATAATAGAAGAGTGAGAGTCTGATTATAGATAGAAGTTTGGGGACAATGTTTATTCAGCCGCTGCACACACACACACACACACACACACACACACACACACACACACACACACACACACACACACACACACACACACACACACACACACACACACACACACACACACACACAAACACACACACACACACACACACACACACACACAAACACACACACACACACACACACACACACACAAACACACACACACACACACACACACACACACACACACACACACACACACATATATATATATATATATATACATATATATATATATATATATATATATATATATAACCAGTAATAAATGTTCTTCTAAAGACCCTCTCTTACTTAAAGTGCACAATTTTAATGATACTCAAACTTGAACGAATATCAGTCTTAGAAAAGTCTGTTTTTAAAAAGTTTCAGACAAAAATTATTTCCTGTTTAAAAATGTCTATTAAATTAGTAAATGAACATTTTATGTCACATATAATAGAAGAGTGAAAGTCTGATTATAGATAGAAGTTTGGGACGATGTTTATTCAGCCGCGGCACATATATATATATATATATATATATATATGTAACCAGTAACGAATGTTCAGTTAAATACCCTCTCTCACTCAAAGTGCACTAACCAAATTATTATTGTTGTTTCGTAAGAACCTTCAACGGTTAAAAAAACGGCTGATTATTCTACACCTAATTTTACAAAAAGGCCCCTAATTGTATTTATTGTCCAATTCTTTCTATTAAAACTTGCAGTTTTTGTGTTGCACATCTTGAGGTTTTTTGTATAAATGACAATTCTTTCTATTAAAACTTGCACTTTTTGTGTTGCACATCTTGAGGTTTTTTGTATAAATGACAATTCTTTCTATTAAAACTTGCAGTTTTTGTGTTGCACATCTTGAGGTTCTTTGTATAAATGACAATTCTTTCTATAAAAACTTGCAGTTTTTGTGTTGCACATCTTGAGGTTTTTTGTATAAATGACAATTCTTTCTATTAAAACTTGCAGTTTTTGTGTTGCACATCTTGAGGTTTTTTGTATAAATGTTGCACATCTTGAGGTTTTTTGTATAAATGACAATTCTTTCTATTAAAACTTGCAGTTTTTGTGTTGCACATCTTGAGGTTTTTTGTATAAATGACAATTCTTTCTATTAAAACTTGCAGTTTTTGTGTTGCACATCTTGAGGTTTTTTGTATAAATGACAATTCTTTCTAATAAAACTTGCAGTTTTTGTGTTGCACATCTTGAGGTTTTTTGTATAAATGACAATTCTTTCTATTAAAACTTGCAGTTTTTGTGTTGCACATCTTGAGGTTTTTTGTATAAATGACAATTCTTTCTAATAAAACTTGCAGTTTTTGTGTTGCACATCTTGAGGTTTTTTGTATAAATGACAATTCTTTCTATTAAAACTTGCAGTTTTTGTGTTGCACATCTTGAGGTTTTTTGTATAAATGACAATTCTTTCTATTAAAACTTGCAGTTTTTGTGTTGCACATCTTGAGGTTTTTTGTATAAATGACAATTCTTTCTATTAAAACTTGCAGTTTTTGTGTTGCACATCTTGAGGTTTTTTGTATAAATGACAATTCTTTCTATTAAAACTTGCAGTTTTTGTGTTGCACATCTTGAGGTTTTTTGTATAAATGACAGTTCTTTCTATTAAAACTTGCAGTTTTTGTGTTGCACATCTTGAGGTTTTTTGTATAAATGACAATTCTTTCTATTAAAACTTGCAGTTTTTGTGTTGCACATCTTGAGGTTTTTTGTATAAATGACAATTCTTTCTATTAAAACTTGCAGTTTTTGTGTTGCACATCTTGAGGTTTTTTGTATAAATGACAATTCTTTCTATTAAAACTTGCAGTTTTTGTGTTGCACATCTTGAGGTTTTTTGTATAAATGACAATTCTTTCTATTAAAACTTGCAGTTTTTGTGTTGCACATCTTGAGGTTTTTTGTATAAATGACAATTTTTTATATTAACTTGGCAAAAAAAACATTACTTACTGATTTATTCAGCATACGCGTTTCGCGCTAGGTCAGCGCATTATTCAATACTGTGAGTCACTAACAAGACTGTTGCTCAGGTGAGTTGTGTTGGTGTGTGTCTGTGGTGTGTTATTGTTTATAGAGTACTTGTTAATTATGTGCTCAAATATAGTATTTGATTGTGAGTGTGTTTTTGTCATTTAGAATGAGTTGTGGATAGTATTTATGGTGTTTATATATCTCATAATTTCTACTGTGGTAAGTTTGTTGCTTTTTTTATGTAGTGTAGGATTCACTGATATGCTGCCTTCCACCCCATGATACACAGATTAATCAACATACCCATGAGCAATGAAGACAACATAATGCGCAAAAAACAACGTACACATAACACAACAAAAAACAATAACACACAAACACAAAAATATATAGCACTTACATATCACGACTAAACATCACAAAAAATAGCTTCCTCGTTCCGCAAACGTAAATACAAAGTAGCATTCACAACATCCAACACAATTAAAAAACACCTACACAGTACAAAAACACACCAGGATAAACACGACAAGGCAGGCCTATACAAGATTACATGCAACAACTGTTCCAGCTTTTACATAGGACAGAACAGGGAGAACATTTACCACAAGATACAAAGAACACGTAAATCAGATAAGAACGACACAAACCAAATTATATTTCGCCGTACACAACACTCCCAAACAGACATAGACACCAATCTAAAAACCCCACACTACATAAAAAAAGTAACAATCTCAACACAGTAGAAACACACTATGAGATATATAAACACAATAAATACTATCCACAACACATTCTAAATGATAAAACACACTCACAATCTACTGCTATATTTGAGCACAAGCTCAACAACTTAGTGTGTCTATAGTGTGTCTATGAACAATGACACACTACACAACAGAAATACACCACAGACTCACCCCAACACAACACACCAGAGCAACAGTCAGTATTTCTACTAGTTCACACTCTTTCTATACATATTTATATATCTTGTTCAAATTTTCAATCGTTAATAAAACTCTTTATTCATACACATAAATTTTTTTCAAATAATTATTCATGAATTAAACTTATATAATTAAATATAGTTATATTTGAGAGAAACAAAATTTATAAAAGGGGCAAGGTATGCAAATAAAGTTATTTCGTCCCATTTGGCTTAAGACAAGTGATAACATGACTTCCTAAAACAGCTGTTTTAATGTTATAGGTTACGTGGTAAAACATCTGTTTAATGCAGAGGTTATGTTAGTTTATTTATACTAATTGTAATTATTTGATAAAAACTAACTGAAATAAAATTTTCCCGTGTTGAACTAAGTTGGAATTGACATAAAAAAAAGTTTTTGTATATATTACTTGTTTTAAAACCAAGTTGCATAAATCACTTAGATGGAAGTTTGGTAAATAAATGGTGTTAGCTACGCCTACTTTACGTAAAATATGGCAATACAACTTGCAATGCGCCCTAACTACTTCAAGTCTTTAATTACTCCTGCATTATTGTAGACTAAGCTTTGCATATTTAATGTCCGGGTTTATTGAAACGTATTCGACTCCTGATAATGCATTGAGGAATTAATAAAATCTAAACATTTGCTTAGTGTTTGAAGGCACAAAAACATTACTGTAGCCAGAAATTGATGTAAAGACAATAATCTCTACATAGATGTAGAGACTATGGTTAATAATAGGCAGGGTTAAAATACGGACAAAAAAATACAACCAGTTTGAGGCAAGTGGAACAAATACCTCACTCACGTGGCCATTTTATGCTTATAGCGTACACTTTGTTGGCTTGTGAGAGACTGCTCACCACGCGGGCAGTGCTGGTTTTATAAACCCAGAACGGGAAGAAATGAATAATAACTGTGTTTGTCCATAACGGTTCGCTTAAACATTTCGCTCGTCCGACGCTATGCCAATAATAACGACGGAATGCTACTATAGCTCCCTCAATTTGGTTCCCATATTATTCCTTAATCCATGGTCCTGCGAGACGTCAACCAATAATACAGACGAAATGATAAGGACGGCCCTGCCTGATTATATATAGGGCTGTAGAAAATGTTGCGTTACATGTAGGCTACGCCACAGGATGAGCATGTATGGAATATTCTTTTCAAATGAAGAAATATATTTAAGATTTCAACTTACATTACTTCAACTCGCATATAGGCTACCAATGGTAACCTAATACACCAATGACTCGCATTTCATTTCTTGTCTTTGCATTTCGAAATGTGAAGTCCTTATAAAATGTTATGTTCTTCATAATTTCCTTATAAATAATTATAATATATAATAATTATAATAATTTTATACACACACATACACACACACACACACACACACACACACACACACACACACATATATATATATATATATATATATATATAATTAATAAATTAAAAATATTTCAAAAACAAGAATAGTTTTAATAAATATATTCATTTAAAGTATTCTTGTGTTTGAAATATTTTTAATTTATTAACTATATTACAAGAAAATATATCACCATATTTAATATATATATATATATATATATTAAAACAACATAGGTTATTCAAATACAAGAATATTTATTATTTTATATCCAAAGCTTTTCGTTGGCAAACAGTACCAACATCATCAGGAATGAAAATTACAATAATGTAAGCTATAGGCCTAAAACATATGTTTAATTAGAAATAGAATTGTTGCTAAATTTATACAAATTGCCAAATTTATTTTGTTGCTGTAACATTATAGACATTGAATACAGTATCAAACTTAGAATGTATTTGTATTTGTTCTTTTATTAATTTGCTATTATTATTGTGTTTATATATTTCGAATACTTCATATATATTCATTCTTAATCCCTTATTAATTTCTTTTATAAGTCTCATATTTTCTATATTTGGAAATTGGTGCTTATTATTAATACAATGATTTGCGAAATTTGATTTATATATTTCTGGATTAATATAGGCATTTAAATGTTCTTTATATCTTTCTTTTAATTCTCTCTTGGTTTGACCTATATAAGCTTTATTACAATTTTCGCATTCTAATTTATAAACACCACCTTTTTCATGCATATTAATTGTTTTATTATTGTTATTTATTATGTTTATTATTTTGTTATTAGTTTTGTATGCAATTTTGATATTTGTATTTTTACATAATTTGGTTATATTTTTTATTCCATGGCCTATAAATAAAAATGAAGTCCATATTGTATTATTATTATTATTGTAAATTAAATTATTATTTTGTTTATTAAAAATATTATAATTAAGTTTGTCAACAGTTTTCTTTTTTAACCGTTTTCTAATGCAATTTGATAAATTATGTTTGTTTTCTTATTTTATTTTCTTCATTCATGGGTATTTTATGCATTCTATATAATAAGTTATATAAAGCAGCCATTTTTTTGATTATATGGATGATTAGAATTATTTGGTATAATTTGGTTTGTCAAAGTTGGTTTACGGTATATCATATATTCAAATTTTTTATTTTTTCTTATTATTGTTAAATCTAGAAAATTTATATATATAAATTAATAAATATTTCTTGTATTTGAATAACCTTAGTTGTTTTTGATTACTAAACAAGAAAACATATTTAATATATATATATATATATATATATATATATATATATATATATATATATATATACATATTAGATATGGTAATATGTTTTCTTGTAATATACGAGAAACATATATATATATATATATATATATATATATATATATATACACAGTATATATATATAAATATATATATATATATATATATATATTTATTTATTTATGTATATATATATATTTATTTATTTATCTATATATATGTATATAAATATATATATATATATATATATATATATGTATGTATATATACGGTATATTTAGGAGCACACACATATATTATTTGGAACTTAATAAAGATATCTCAGAAAACTCAGGGTAAAAGATATACTAGTATATCTTACCATATTTGTTAGATAGATTTTAATACAATTAATGGATACTTGGTACAATACTCATATTTCTAGAAGCAATACGTTTAGTTTACACAAAGCCTTTCTTCTGGAACAAATTTGTTTTCTTGTCCGCCGAGTTGTTTACAAGCTTTGAAATTAATCAATACAGTTATGTTGACATTAGCTGTGCGCTACAAAGGACGAGTCTTTATTTGCTCCCACTGTTGGACGTGGACCAATTTATTTAGATTTTAAAGTGTATTGATTCCTTTTCGGTTTAATAAGTTGCTTTGGCGATGGAGGAGCTATAATTCATTATTTATACATCCTGCGTAAACACACATCATTATAAAATTCCGTTCTGTTTGTTTTCAGAATTGGTTTGAAAGTAAATACACTTAAATGTATTACTTTTTATTCCCTTAACCAATGATATAGCTTAAACATAGTAACATAACTGACTAATATAGTAAAACAATAATATAATTAAGTCGACTAGTGCGTCCCGCCCATATATTCATTCTTGAGTGGGTATTGTTAATAATTTAATTCTATCATGGACTCACGGTACTGTTATCCAATAAAATAACGCAGTTGACGAATGAGATGCGACCCTGAGCCCTGATACTCCCGCCGGTTACTGACTGTAAAATGTTCCTTCCTAATAACATATCCGTTCGGGACAAGTCCAGACTCGGTCAGGATATACAATCCTAGTGAAGTCTTGAGGCGATCTGGCGTATTACCACTATCCACTACTGCAGGTAGAAAAGGATTTTGAACTTAGGTAATGGCATAAAACCTAATATAGGGGTCAACTTGGCATCGCTTATGGAGGGTAATGTACCTCAAGTAAAGCTTTTACAGAGGAAAACGTATTTACCCCCTTTGCAAGAAAAGATATAAAAAAGGGGTCAGTGGCACATAGAACTAGAAACACTTTATAACTACAATAACAAGATATTTTCACAGAAAAGTAGAATAGGTAGATCCCTTATCGTAGCTTCTCCGTTTCCTACTCTTCCGCAACAATTTACCCTACGCATCTTCACCTCATAACTTTCCCTTCGAAGCTTCCCCGACAGAGTTTCGAATCTTCCCCTCGTAACTTCCCTTTACAGATTTTCCGTCGCGGTTTCCCCTTTGCAGCTTTCCCGTCACAGAGTCCCCTTTGCATCTGCCCCTCATAGCTTCGCCTTCACAGCTTCCCCGACACAACTTCCTCTTCGCATCTTCTTCTCGTAACTTCCCCATCGCGGCCTCTCCTTCGCATCTGCAACATCTTAGCTTCTCCTTCGCAGCTTCCCCGTTGTGGCTCCACTTTGCATTTCCCCCCTTCAAAGCTTTCCGTTCGCCACTTCATCTCATCTTCATTATCCCCTCTCAGCTTCCCCTCTCATCTTCATTATCGCTGCTTCTCCTTCCCATATTTCCCCTCATTGCTCCCCCTTTGCACTTACCACGTCGTGGCATCACCTTCGCAGCCTTTTCGACACAGCTTCCTCTCATAGCTTCCTATTCGCAGTTTGACTCGTCGCTGCTTCCCCTTCACTGCTTACCCGTCGTGGTTTTCTCTTCGAAGCTTCATCTTTGCAGCTTCCCTTTGCATCTTCACCTTCGTATCTTCTTATCCCGCACAGTCTCCGTCACAGGTTCTCCTTCATAGCTTCCCCTACGCAACTTCCCTTCACAGCGTTCCCTTCGGATCTTCTTCTTATAGCTTCCCCGTCGCTGCTTCTCCTTTGCAGCTTTCCTTGTCACAGTTTTCTCTTTGCAACCTCTCCTACCCTAAGAAAGATAATTGTATTTTTAGTTTTTTACCATGATTATTAATAATGATTGTTCAGCTCTTTACTGAAACTGGTATATTATAATTACCAGCGCTGAAGAGTCCTGTGTGTGAGTAGCCAGGTTTACGATCTGGAGGAGTTACAGAGGGAATACAGTTACGTGAAGCGATGGTCGTGTAAAAGTTCATGTCTTCGGTGTATAGGTTTACTTCATGATGGCTTGGGATTCGCCAAACACTTAAGCGTTCACTCTTCGAATTTAGCATTTCTTAGCCGTTCAAATTTAAAACTTCTAAATTCCTTCTTAGTGAACTGCTACGTTGTACCCTCAAAGTGTCACGTTTCTAGCTCTGGTAGTTTCAGTCTGTCAGTAAATTAATATATTGTGTTTTATATAGCATAGAGAGATTTACAAATTTCGATAAGACCCAAATCTCCGTTCTTACACACCAACTCGTAGAAAAGCATTTGAAGGTAAAAGTCGATTAAAAAGAACGGAAATGAGATTTCTAAGGTCGGTATTATTAACTCAGAAACGGGGAATTATGACATTGGAAAGCCATTAATGACGTTTAATATTGTACAGACAGAACCTGCTCAAGGAAAGGCGTGATGAAAAATATTCGAAAAAACTCTGTATGTTTAGGATACGTATGGCCTAAACGTATGCATTGTTTTTAACAACGCGTTATTTAAAAACAAACACTTCAGCCTTGATGAAGATATTTTTCTAACAACGTGTATTTATTTCACCAAATTAGGCTACCGTTTTACTTTAACGTATTTTTATTTTTTTTTCTTGGTGATAAAGGGTAGGGATACCTGCCAATTTTATTTAATTATAAAATATGTTTATTAAAAAACAAACATAATTGGATGTTGTAGTTTGGCTGACAGAAATAGAAACATTTAGTTCACTCATAGGTTATTCAACTCATAAAATAATTGATTTAACTAAACCAATTAAACTTTTTTATTTCAAAAGTGCCACACGCACCTAAAGACGTTTTCACTTAAAAATTTGCCATGTATAATTATGTTGAATATAGCTAAAGTTATGTTTATTTTAAGTATAAATCCGTGTTTTTGTACACTGATAAATAATATTTAGTATTGACATTTTACCTTAAATTTGTACAGTACATTAAGTGACAAACTGCGACTCATAAAAACAAATCTTTTATAAACGTAACCGCTACGTTACCAGGTAATTTAATCAAATATAATATGTTTCGGAATATAGGCATCTGATTTTGGAAATTATTTAAACATAACCGCCGAATAACCTCGAATCGGTACCGATACCAACTATTAGCGTTAACTTACTCCATTCCGTATAAAGGGTCATGATCAGCTTTCGGACATTTCCAGGACTTCGTTCTCGGAAATCTTCGTTACTTGATTCGCCTTCGGAAATCTTCGGGAGTTGATTCGTCCTCGGAAATCTTCGGGGGTTGATTCGACCTCGGAAGTCTTCGGGACTTGATTCGCCTTCGGAAATCTTCGGGAGTTGATTCGTCCTCGGAAATCTTCGGGAGTTGATTCGTCCTCGGAAGTCTTCGGGACTTGATTCATTTTTTGAAATCTCCGGGAATTGATTCGTTTTCGGAAATCTGACGGGAAATGTTTTCGTGACGTGCATTGAATGTTTTTCTCTGCCCCCAAAAATGCCAGACACACTTAAAGACGTTATCTCTTCAAAAGTAAGTACACTGATTTAAAATACTCATAGCAGGGCTCTGTTATTACAATAGTTCTGAAGTAATCGAGCTTGCAGGGTAAGCTACCCCCGGCTGTGAGTAGGTTTACTTCAGACATGTGAGTCTTTCCTTGGACATATTTAAGTAGATTTAGTATTCCTTACCCTTCACCTTACAAGGGGATGTATCAGGAACAACCCCTTTATGAAATCGATTGATAGAATGTTTACTCCATTTGCGCCACCCTGCACACGAGATGACACGACCTCTCCTCCCTACTAGGAGCATCAACCCTAGTTGTACTCACAATCCTTTAATATTCTTCGATGTAGATAGTAGTCGTACTGTCAGGTCGCCTTCAGTCTAAACACGGACTTTAAAGGCTGTAAAAGGTTGGTACATTCGTGCGTGTGTGCGTGTGTGTGTTGCATTGATAACACTTGTTTACAATTAACTTTATTACATAGGAAATTGTATATTTATATACGTTTTGTCTTATACATACTGTATGCTCCAAAAGAATGAGTTTATGCCCACCTAGGACCGAGTCTGGGGGCCCGGTCCTTAGGTAAGACCAGTCGAGTGTGGGCAAAGGTGCGATTACACTTCCTGGACCGAACTAAAGAGACGGGCTGTTCCTTTCGGAAGGTTCTACTGGTACCGAGTAGTTCTGGAAATCGTAGTGTCTCGTCCCAGGGCCGGTCACCAATTCAGGCCTCACAGTGAGTAAAGCTTTGCTTTCAGGTTGGTATTACGGGTCGTGGTTCCAAATGCCCTGTCTCTGAACTGACGCGGGGTCGTATTCATGGGTGCGTGTTCTCTTATCCTGGACTGTAGATTCTCCATGTCTATCTTTGACCTGAGAGGCAAGTCGCGAGACAGGGACTCCAAGTCACCATTATCTTTGAACTTTACTGCATAAAACGCTGGCGAATACATACATTACAATATTTTCTTCATAAAAGCTAATATTCAAAAAAATCGTTATTGTTTTAGCACTAGCATTATAATTTGTATCTAAAACAGTTTAAAAAAGTTTACTTAGATGTTCAGCATTTACCATTTATTGTTTAACTTTAAAACGCGCATCGTTTAAGAAAAAACAGTCAGCCTTTAACAAATAAAGCTGTACATTAAGTTCTTCCTACATTAATGAACTTACCTGATATAATATAAAACATTCCGACAGTAGATAGCGCTTATCAGTATATGCACTTTCACTTCCATTTTACAATGAACCGTTCAAGATGTACTGAATAAACGTTCATATATCTTGTTAGATACTATTTCCGCTTCTTCTCAGGTGCTGCCATCTGGTGACGCTTTGTACAGATACATCCCTCCAACGCTTCGCGGCGATCCATTTCATAATTTCCGTGGTTCTTCTCCATCAGACCCATCCACCAGTCTTCTAATGTACTGACCTTTGTGAAATTTCCCTCATGCAGGATCCAAGTGACGTCATGAACCTCCTAACGCCATTCGTGTCTCGTCCTAAAGCCCTTCTCCGTCCTCCCTGGCCACCAAGCCACTTATCTTGAGTCATTTTGTATCTAGTGCCAACTGGTTTGAACCAATAGCAGCCAGTTTTTAAAACAAATTGTTAGGCACTATAATTGTTAGTATTTAGACAATTTTAGTTCCATGCTTTACTCAAAACAGCACACGCGCGCGCGCACACACAAACCAATTTCAGGGCAATTCCAAGTAGCTTACATGAAACTGGTCGCCTTAGAAACGTTCTGCTTGCGGTGAATAGACCGACAGTTACAATTTAATTTAAAATTATTTGTCCTCTATTCTTTTTCTCGTCGTGTTTTCAATAAGCACAGAATATTTTACAAATAGTTTTATTGGAAGTCCAACAAACGTTTTGGGAAATATTTAATAAATAATACTCAGTGCGTTTAAAACTGGAAACTATAGAAAGTTAATCAGCAAAGGAAATTGGATCTGCTACTCCGTAAAGCAAACACGGCGAGCGCCGAATATCTTGTTATGATCGGGGATTTGATCTGCGAAGAAAGATATGAAGTGTTTGCCTTGAGTTGTTTGTTCCTGGGCGCAATCAGAGACTCCCTGTGTAGCTTAGCTATTCTAAGACTCGCATGCGTGTGTCTTTACTTGCCTATAAGCTAATTCTTTGCACGTGGTGTATCTGCGGTGAACCCATGTGTTGCGCATTTGCTGGGTTGTTGTAGGCCTTCATATTGTACAGTTTGTAAATACAGTACGTTCTGGGTAATATTATTGTGTGGAAACAAAAACGAAACGCGAGATATTAAAAATTAAATATGTATGAATTAATTGGCAAACGTAACATAAACCCTGAAACAAAAACTAAATGTTTATAAATAATAAGCAAAAAACAACTAACAAACAAACAATTTTATTATACATTTGTTTTTGTTTAACGGACAAGTCTAAATCGTGGTAGTCTAGATATGCAAAGCTATTGGGATGATGCAAAACCGAGAGGGCTACTAGGTCGTAGACCAGACCGGCAGGACGAGGGGAGGAGACCGTAGCCGGATGTGCAGGGCTTATGTGCCGTGGCCTATACGGGTAGAGCTAGTTGGCCGTAGCCGGATGTGCAAGGGCTTATGTGCCGTGGCCAATACGGGTAGAGCTAGTTGGCCGTAGCCAGATGTGCAAGGGCTTATGTGCCGTGGCCTATACGGGTAGAGCTAGTTGGCCGTAGCCAGATGTGCAAGGGCTTATGTGCCGTGGCCTATACGGGTAGAGCTAGTTGGCCGTAGCCAGATGTGCAAGGGCTTATGTGCCGTGGCCTATACGGGTAGAGCTAGTTGGCCGTAGCCAGATGTGCAAGGGCTTATGTGCCGTGGCCTATACGGGTAGAGCTAGTTGGCCGTAGCCAGATGTGCAAGGGCTTATGTGCCGTGGCCTATACGGGTAGAGCTAGTTGGCCGTAGCCAGATGTGCAAGGGCTTATGTGCCGTGGCCTATACGGGTAGAGCTAGTTGGCCGTAGCCAGATGTGCAAGGGCTTATGTGCCGTGGCCTATACGGGTAGAGCTAGTTGGCCGTAGCCAGATGTGCAAGGGCTTATGTGCCGTGGCCTATACGGGTAGAGCTAGTTGGCCGTAGCCAGATGTGCAAGGGCTTATGTGCCGTGGCCTATACGGGTAGAGCTAGTTGGCCGTAGCCGGATGTGCAAGGGCTTATGTGCCGTGGCCAATACGGGTAGAGCTAGTTGGCCGTAGCCAGATGTGCAAGGGCTTATGTGCCGTAGCCTATACGGGTAGAGCTAGTTGGCCGTAGCCAGATGTGCAAGGGCTTATGTGCCGTGGCCTATACGGGTGGAGCTAGTTGGCCGTAGCCAGATGTGCAAGGGCTTATGTGCCGTGGCCTTTACGGGTAGAGCTAGTTGGCCGTAGCCAGATGTGCAAGGGCTTATGTGCCGTGGCCTATACGGGTAGAGCTAGTTGGCCGTAGCCAGATGTGCAAGGGCTTATGTGCCGTGGCCTATACGGGTAGAGCTAGTTGGCCGTAGCCAGATGTGCAAGGGCTTATGTGCCGTGGCCTATACGGGTAGAGCTAGTTGGCCGTAGCCAGATGTGCAAGGGCTTATGTGCCGTGGCCTATACGGGTAGAGCTAGTTGGCCGTAGCCAGATGTGCAAGGGCTTATGTGCCGTGGCCTATACGGGTAGAGCTAGTTGGCCGTAGCCGGATGTGCAAGGGCTTATGTGCCGTGGCCAATACGGGTAGAGCTAGTTGGCCGTAGCCAGATGTGCAAGGGCTTATGTGCCGTAGCCTATACGGGTAGGGCTAGTTGGCCGTAGCCAGATGTGCAAGGGCTTATGTGCCGTGGCCTATACGGGTGGAGCTAGTTGGCCGTAGCCAGATGTAAAAGGGCTTATGTGCCGTGGCCTATACGGGTAGAGCTAGTTGGCCGTAGCCAGATGTGCAAGGGCTTATGTGCCGTGGCCTATACGGGTAGAACTAGTTGGCCGTAGCCAGATGTGCAAGGGCTTATGTGCCGTGGCCTATACGGGTAGAGCTAGTTGGCCGTAGCCAGATGTGCAAGGGCTTATGTGCCGTGGCCTATACGGGTAGAGCTAGTTGGCCGTAGCCAGATGTGCAAGGGCTTATGTGCCGTGGCCTATACGGGTAGAGCTAGTTGGCCGTAGCCAGATGTGCAAGGGCTTATGTGCCGTGGCCTATACGGGTAGAGCTAGTTGGCCGTAGCCAGATGTGCAAGGGCTTATGTGCCGTGGCCTATACGGGTAGAGCTAGTTGGCCGTAGCCAGATGTGCAAGGGCTTATGTGCCGTGGCCTATACGGGTAGAGCTAGTTGGCCGTAGCCAGATGTGCAAGGGCTTATGTGCCGTGGCCTATACGGGTAGAGCTAGTTGGCCGTAGCCAGATGTGCAAGGGCTTATGTGCCGTGGCCTATACGGGTAGAGCTAGTTGGCCGTAGCCGGATGTGCAAGGGCTTATGTGCCGTGGCCAATACGGGTAGAGCTAGTTGGCCGTAGCCAGATGTGCAAGGGCTTATGTGCCGTAGCCTATACGGGTAGAGCTAGTTGGCCGTAGCCAGATGTGCAAGGGCTTATGTGCCGTGGCCTATACGGGTAGAGCTAGTTGGCCGTAGCCAGATGTGCAAGGGCTTATGTGCCGTGGCCTATACGGGTAGAGCTAGTTGGCCGTAGCCAGATGTGCAAGGGCTTATGTGCCGTGGCCTATACGGGTAGAGCTAGTTGGCCGTAGCCGGATGTGCAAGGGCTTATGTGCCGTGGCCAATACGGGTAGAGCTAGTTGGCCGTAGCCAGATGTGCAAGGGCTTATGTGCCGTGGCCTATACGGGTAGAGCTAGTTGGCTGTAGCCAGATGTGCAAGGGCTTATGTGCCGTGGCCTATACGGGTAGAGCTAGTTGGCCGTAGCCAGATGTGCAAGGGCTTATGTGCCGTGGCCTATACGGGTAGAGCTAGTTGGCCGTAGCCAGATGTGCAAGGGCTTATGTGCCATGGCCAATACGGGTAGAGCTAGTTGGCCGTAGCCAGATGTGCAAGGGCTTATGTGCCGTGGCCTATACGGGTAGAGCTAGTTGGCCGTAGCCAGATGTGCAAGGGCTTATGTGCCGTGGCCTATACGGGTAGAACTAGTTGGCCGTAGCCAGATGTTCATGACTTATGTGCCGTGGCCTATACGGGTAGAGCTAGTTGGCCGTAGCCAGATGTGCAAGGGCTTATATGCCGTGGCCTATACGGGTAGAGCTAGTTGGCCGTAGCCAGATGTGCAAGGGCTTATGTGCCGTGGCCTATACGGGTAGAGCTAGTTGGCCGTAGCCAGATGTGCAAGGGCTTATGTGCCGTGGCCTATACGGGTAGAGCTAGTTGGCCGTAGCCAGATGTGCAGGGCTTATGTGCCGTGGCCTATACGGGTAGAGCTAGTTGGCCGTAGCCAGATGTGCAAGGGCTTATGTGCCGTGGCCTATACGGATAGAGCTAGTTGGCCGTAGCCAGATGTGCAGGGCTCATGTGCCGTGGCCTATACGGGTAGAGTTAGTTGGCCGTAGCCGGATGTGCAAGGGCTTATGTGCCATGGATTATACGGGTAGAGCTAGTTGGCCGTAGCCAGATGTGCAAGGGCTTATGTGCCGTGGCCTATACGGGTAGAGCTAGTTGGCCGTAGCCAGATGTGCAGGGCTCATGTGCCGTGGCCTATACGGGTAGAGTTAGTTGGCCGTAGCCGGATGTGCAAGGGCTTATGTGCCGTGGATTATACGGGTAGAGCTAGTTGGCCGTAGCCAGATGTGCAAGGGCTTATGTGCCGTGGCCTATACGGGTAGAGCTAGTTGGCCGTAGCCAGATGTGCAAGGGCTTATGTGCCGTGGCCTATACGGGTAGAGCTAGTTGGCCGTAGCCAGATGTGCAAGGGCTTATGTGCCGTGGTATATACGGGTAGAGCTAGTTGGCCGTAGCCAGATGTGCAAGGGCTTATGTGCCGTGGCCTATACGGGTAGAGCTAGTTGGCCGTAGCCAGATGTGCAAGGGCTTATGTGCCGTGGCCTATACGGGTAGAGCTAGTTGGCCGTAGCCAGATGTGCAAGGGCTTATGTGCCGTGGCCTATACGGGTAGAGCTAGTTGGCCGTAGCCAGATGTGCAAGGGCTTATGTGCCGTGGCCTATACGGGTAGAGCTAGTTGGCCGTAGCCAGATGTGCAAGGGCTTATGTGCCGTGGCCTATACGGGTAGAGCTAGTTGGCCGTAGCCAGATGTGCAAGGGCTTATGTGCCGTGGCCTATACGGGTAGAGCTAGTTGGCCGTAGCCGGATGTGCAAGGGCTTATGTGCCGTGGCCAATACGGGTAGAGCTAGTTGGCCGTAGCCAGATGTGCAAGGGCTTATGTGCCGTGGCCTATACGGGTAGAGCTAGTTGGCCGTAGCCAGTTGTGCAAGGGCTTATGTGCCGTGGCCTATACGGGTAGAGCTAGTTGGCCGTAGCCAGATGTGCAAGGGCTTATGTGCCGTGGCCTATACGGGTAGAGCTAGTTGGCCGTAGCCAGATGTGCAAGGGCTTATGTGCCATGGCCAATACGGGTAGAGCTAGTTGGCCGTAGCCAGATGTGCAAGGGCTTATGTGCCGTGGCCTATACGGGTAGAGCTAGTTGGCCGTAGCCAGATGTGCAAGGGCTTATGTGCCGTGGCCTATACGGGTAGAGCTAGTTGGCCGTAGCCAGATGTGCAAGGGCTTATGTGCCGTGGCCTATACGGGTAGAGCTAGTTGGCCGTAGCCAGATGTGCAAGGGCTTATGTGCCGTGGCCTATACGGGTAGAGCTAGTTGGCCGTAGCCAGATGTGCAGGGCTCATGTGCCGTGGCCTATACGGGTAGAGTTAGTTGGCCGTAGCCGGATGTGCAAGGGCTTATGTGCCGTGGCCTATACGGGTAGAGCTAGTTGGCCGTAGCCAGATGTGCAAGGGCTTATGTGCCGTGGCCTATACGAGTAGAGCTAGTTGGCCGTAGCCAGATGTGCAAGGGCTTATGTGCCGTGGCCTATACGGGTAGAGCTAGTTGGCCGTAGCCAGATGTGCAAGGGCTTATGTGCCGTGGCCTATACGGGTAGAGCTAGTTGGCCGTAGCCAGATGTGCAAGGGCTTATGTGCCGTGGCCTATACGGGTAGAGCTAGTTGGCCGTAGCCAGATGTGCAAGGGCTTATGTGCCGTGGCCTATACGGGTAGAGCTAGTTGGCCGTAGCCAGTTGTGCAACGGCTTATGTGCCGTGGCCTATACGGGTAGAACTAGTTGGCCGTAGCCAGATGTTCATGACTTATGTGCCCTAGCCAATACGGGTAGAGCTAGTTGGCCGTAGCCGGGTGTGCATGGCTTATGTGTCCTAGCCAATACGGGTAGAGCTAGTTGGCCGTAGCCGGATTTGCAGGGCTAATGTACTGTAGCCTATACGGATAGAGCTACTACATCGTAGTCAGATGTACAGGGCTAATAGGCCGTAGCCGATACGGGTAAAGCTAGTTGGCCATAGCCAGATGTACAGGGCTCATGTGCCGTAGCCTATGCGGGTAGAGCTAGTTGGCCATAGCCGGGTGTGCATGGCTTATGTGTCCTAGCCAATACGGGTAGAGCTAGTTGGCCGTAGCCGGATTTGCAGGGCTAATGTACTGTAGCCTATACGGATAGAGCTACTACATCGTAGTCAGATGTACAGGGCTAATAGGCCGTAGCCGATACGGGTAAAGCTAGTTGGCCATAGCCAGATGTACAGGGCTCATGTGCCGTAGCCTATACGGGTAGAGCTAGTTGGCCATAGCCGGATGTGCATGGCTCATGTGCTCTAGCCAATACGGGTAGAGCTAGTTGGCCGTAGCCGGATGTGCATGGCTCATGTGCCCTAGTCAATACGGGTAGAGGTAGTTGGCCATAGCCGGATGTGCATGGCTCATGTGCCCTAGCTAATACGGGTAGAGCTAGTTGGCCATAGCCGGATGTGCATGGCTTATGTGCCCTAGCCAATACGGGTAGAGCTAGTTGGCCGTAGCCGGATGTGCATGGCTCATGTGCCCTAGCCAATACGGGTAGAGCTAGTTGGCCGTAGCCGGATGTGCATGGCTCATGTGCCCTAGCCAATACGGGTAGAGCTAGTTGGCCGTAGCCCGTATGTGCATGGCTCATGTGCCCTAGCCAATACGGGTAGAGCTAGTTGGTCGTAGCCGGATGGGCATGGCTTATGTGCCCTAGCCAATACGGGTAGAGCTAGTTGGCCGTAGCCGGATGTGCATGGCTCATGTGCCCTAGCCAATACGGGTAGAGCTAGTTGGCCGTAGCCGGATGTGCATGGCTTTTGTGCCGTAGCCTATAAGGGTAGAGCTAGTTGGTCGTATCCGGATGTGCATGACTTATGTGCTGTAGCCAATACTAGTTGTCCTTAGCCGCATGTGCAGGGTTTATGGGTTTATGGGCCGTACCCTACTCGTACATGGCTGGTTGAGCTTAGTCTAGTCGGTATTTGCTAATGTTTCGTAATCTACTCGGACAGAGTTTTGAGGGGGCTGATGGGGCAACTCTTGATAGGGCTGATGGGTCTTGGTCTTTTCGGACAGGGCTTGTGGGCCTTACACTATCTAAACAGGGCTGGAGGGTCTTAGTGTAGTCGGACAGGGCAAGTGGGCCCTACTCTATCCGAACAGGGCTGGAGGGTCTTAATCTAGTCGGACAGAGTTTATGAGGATGCTGATGGGGTAACCCTTGATAGGGGTGATGGGTCTTGATCTTTTCGGACAGGGCTTGTGGGCCTTACACTATCTGAACAGGGCTGGAGGGTCTTAATCTAGTCGGACAGAGTTTATGAGGGTGCTGATGGGGTAACCCTTGATAGGGGTGATGGGTCTTGATCTTTTCGGACAGGGCTTGTGGGCCTTACACTATCTAAACAGGGCTGGAGGGTCTTAGTGTAGTCGGACAGGGCAAGTGGGCCCTACTCTATCCGAACAGGGCTGGAGGGTCTTACACTATCTAAACAGGGCTGGAGGGACTTAATCTAGTCGGACAGGGCTTGTGGGCCTTACACTATCTAAACAGGGCTGGAGGGACTTAATCTAGTCGGACA
Organism: Prosapia bicincta; assembly: GCA_036971475.1. Taxonomy (NCBI): domain Eukaryota; kingdom Metazoa; phylum Arthropoda; class Insecta; order Hemiptera; family Cercopidae; genus Prosapia; species Prosapia bicincta. Next base: position 13,122,018 of record JBAIZL010000011.1, on the reverse strand, counting down.
GGGCAAGTGGGCCCTACTTTATCCGAACAGGGCTGGAGGGTCTTAATCTAGTCGGACAGAGCTAGTGGGCCTTACTCTATCCGAACAGGGCTGGAGGGTCTTAATCTAGTCGGACAGGGCAAGTGGGCCCTACTCTATCCGAACAGGGCTGGAGGGTCTTAATCTAGTCGGACAGGGCAAGTGGGCATTACTTTATCCGAACAGGGCTGGAGGGTCTTAATCTAGTCGGACAGGGCTAGTGGGCCCTACTCTATCCGAACAGGGCTGGAGGGTCTTAATCTAGTCGGACAGGGCAAGTGGGCATTACTTTATCCGAACAGGGCTGGAGGGTCTTAATCTAGTCGGACAGAGCTAGTGGGCCTTACTCTATCCGAACAGGGCTGGAGGGTCTTAATCTAGTCGGACAGGGCAAGTGGGCCCTACTCTATCCGAACAGGGCTGGAGGGTCTTAATCTAGTCGGACAGGGCAAGTGGGCATTACTTTATCCGAACAGGGCTGGAGGGTCTTAATCTAGTCGGACAGGGCAAGTGGGCATTACTTTATCCGAACAGGGCTGGAGGGTCTTAATCTAGTCGGACAGGGCAAGTGGGCATTACTTTATCCGAACAGGGCTGGAGGGTCTTAATCTAGTCGGACAGGGCAAGTGGGCATTACTTTATCCGAACAGGGCTGGAGGGTCTTAATCTAGTCGGACAGGGCTAGTGGGCCCTACTCTATCCGAACAGGGCTGGAGGGTCTTAATCTAGTCGGACAGGGCAAGTGGGCATTACTTTATCCGAACAGGGCTGGAGGGTCTTAATCTAGTCGGACAGAGCTAGTGGGCCTTACTCTATCCGAACAGGGCTGGAGGGTCTTAATCTAGTCGGACAGGGCAAGTGGGCCCTACTCTATCCGAACAGGGCTGGAGGGTCTTAATCTAGTCGGACAGGGCAAGTGGGCATTACTTTATCCGAACAGGGCTGGAGGGTCTTAATCTAGTCGGACAGGGCTAGTGGGCCTTACTCTATCCGAACAGGGCTGGAATGCTTTAGTCTACTCGGTCAGAGCTAGTGGGCCTTAACCTACTCGGACAGGGGTGGAGGGCCTTAGTCTAGTCGGACAGGGCTATTAGGTTGGTAAAACAGTGTTTTAAAATCTAGTTGACCAGAAAATGAAATTATTAATTTAGATCAATAAATCTACCAGAGTAAACTCAATATAATAAGAAAGATAAAATTTCATGTTTTTAACTTTTTTCTTCTTTATGGAGTCTTTTTAAATACCAATTTTAATTGAAATCGCTACTTCAATTGCTTTTTCAGTTAATCTTTGAACATTTATATAGACGTAATGCATTTATTATTACATCTCGACTGCTACTTTTTCTTTTAAATTTCATGTTTAATCTGATTGTACTTCTATTTTTCCGTTTCATTAATAATGATCTAACGATGTCAATAATTGAGGACGAAAAACTCTGCTTACATTAGTGGCGCCCGATGTTTTGTTTGTGCTGTAGACGAATATGAATTTAAGCATTTAAATATATTTTTATATAAGAGTTTGATAAATATTTATTGTTGATGCATTATTCATGAAAGTAGATTACAACCTCACTCGGGGGATATTTTCAATAATCCTTGGTATAAATCCAACCGAAAACTTTATATTTGGCCTTAACAAGCCTAGTTAAGGTCGCCACAATGTTTGCATATAATTTTTAAGCTACATTTTATTTTTTTAATCTATGATTTTAAGCTACATGAATATATAGAAAATACTGTTATATTTAAAACAATTCAAAGTAAATTCCAATTTTTGTTACAAATTTTATTTATTTATAAAATTAATTAAAATTTTTATTAAAATTATTTTTTATTTATTAATTACAATTAATCAAAATAAAGTAACATAACCAAAACAGCAGTTCTACCACATAGCCTTTACATGAAATCAGCTGTTTTATGGAATCATGTGTTATCACGTATTTTAAGCCAAACAGGACGAAATAACTATATTGCATACCTTACCCCTTTCGTGAAATGTTTTTCTCCCATATACAACTAAAATAAATTTATTACTTTCAATTAATGAATTATTATTTGAAAAAAAAAACTATATTAACATCAAGTGTCATTCACTGCAGGTTTAAACAAATGTATTTGAACTTGAGTGGATGAATAAAATATATTTTATCAACGATTTCAAAATTGAACAATATATATATATATATATATATATATATATATATATATATATATATATATATATATATATATATATATTATATATAAGGAGAGTGTGAACTAATAGAAGGAATTGAATAATTCGAAGTTGGGTGCATTTAATGGGTTGAACTATAACCCATTTATAATTGGATTATAAAAAAGGTAATTATAACTGGGTGAAATGGGTTAACTATAACAAGGTTAATTTTACTTCAGACTCCGACCAAAAAAACAGAATGTTTTTGTTACTTTTAATAAATTAATTGCCCTGTGAAAAGGTAAGAATCTGTGGCCAGTGTGTTTTACAGCCGCGGAATTAGCTTTTTACACTTAACGGCCTGCGCTTAAAGTAACAGATTAAAATTTTATTTTCCAGTTTTATTATGCATATTCAGCAGGTTAGAGCTAAGTTGATAATTACTAACATACGTCCCTAATTGCGCTAGAGAGCGAGGAATTCATCCCCTGCAGGGGAGAAAAAACTCGGACCGAGAGGGTTGACTTAAGCGAATATCGCGGATTTATGTTTAATTTTATTAGTGGAGTGAGCGCGGAAGGAGGGATTAGTCTACCCGCAGGTTTAGTTTGATGAATTTGCGGTCTCTTTCTGAATCAACAGTCAACATTGTACAACCCTAATCAACATGTCAATAATCTAGCCTTAATCCAATTGCACAGCCCATAATCAACCCCCTCGAGCTGACCTTCTTGTCACCCCCTCCTTAACTTTGGCCAGGGGAGGAGGGGGTTGAACAAAATGCCTGGGGCAGTATAGGGCGCAATGAGAGAGACGGAGAGAGCGGAGCACCAGTATCGAACGCCAACCCACAGTGTTTTATTTTACAAAACCAAACGGCAGGGAGCTGGCAGTGGTGCCGTTTGGTGGGAATTTTCCCCGTTTAGTGACGCAAGAATGTTTAGTTTTTTATACGTCGTCGCTCGACGTTAAGTTTTTAAGTTCTACCTTAACATTGTACATGTCTTCATACATTTGTTTCTAAATATTTGATTTTATGTATTTTTACATCTTCTTTAAATTATACACGTATTAATTACGAGAACTTTTAATGAAGTAAAAAATAATAAAGTACAAAATAATAAAGCCAAAGGTTTGTACTAATTATTACAACTTTTTTTTAGTGTATTTGAGTTCTTGACTTAGCGTGTAATATTTTTTTTATTACTTCTATTTGGAGTTATTTAATTTTTTCATAAAATGGTTTCATAAATAACTCTTGCTAATTGAAAAAAATAATCCTAAACTGAATAATAGTAACAACCTACAAAACTGTTAGGCAAGAGATATATTCTAAATAGTTTTTTTATTAATTTTAATTTGTTTTCTTAATTAACTGTGTTTTTGAAACTTTTGAAACAAATATTCAACGTTTGCATATTTCTGATTTAAAAACAACAAAAAAATAACGTTGAGGGTAAATTTCTTCTTTTTTCTTTCCGAGCAGGGAAATGTTTGAATGTTGGCACCACTACCTACCGGCCTGGTAAGAGCATCAGCGCTCCTAGCCGCGAAACTAAAACTCTCAGCCATTCAGTACGAAGCTCGCCGTGGTGCTAATCGTATCGGAAGGACTTTGTGTATATTTGTGTTAACAGTGGGAACTCCTCAGTTCAACGATTTTATTACATCATAACAAGGTAAGATGGAAAATATTATATTAATATTATTACTTGTAAATATATTATTTATTCATCTTAATAAGTGTGCGTGGATTTTGTGGTTATACGAAAAAGGATCCTTCAGATAACCATGTTTTGTTTACATACATATAATTTAAGCTTATTCATTCAAAATAAATATTTTTCTGTCTATTTTTACCATAATTTAAGACAGATGTCATTTTAGAAATATATTTAGACGTCTTGAAAATTTATTACATTCTAAAATAAACTTGATGATTTGTTTACACTCGCGTATTATTGATTGATGAAAGTTAGCTAAGGCAGACCAATATTAGGCTATTTAACAAGTAATTTACCTTTTGTAAGATGATTTCTTTATAATGTACACTATAGGTGTATTTTATTTTAGATTATCACGAAATCCACCTGATTGAAATTCAAGTTTACAATAGGTTTTACACAAACAAGGCTTTGTAGCGAGCCACCAAAGAAATATTTGATAACATTGTTGCTTACCGAGTCATGTAACTCTGTAATTCTTTAAAGTTGAACATAATATTTTACGGTAATTGTTACAACTATACAAATTCCAAATAGTATAAATAAAATAGAACATTATAGACTAAACAGTTACATTTCCGTGTTAATTTTAGCCTATTTAATGAATCCTTTAGCAAATATTTGTTTACACTGGCAACGGTTTTATTAGGATTAGGCCTATATAAGCGTTAGGATTGTAAAGGATTTATTTTTTAAAGGTTTTATTCTTCGCAGTCATATTTACTTATTTTGAAAATAAAATAATCTATAGTTATTTATCTAGGCCTGTTAATTGTGCCAAATAATTCTGAGTCGTGATAGAGAGAATCCAAACACAATATACACAAAACGTCGGTTATAGGGTGCTTGACAAAATGCGGGACCATTTCGATTTTTATTTTCACTTTTGTTGCTAAAAACTAAATCACAAAAAAATTAAGTGATTTGAACATCTCCAAAGACAAATTGAATGCAAACCTAAATGTACCGAGACCCCAAAACTGTATAAACAGGACATTTCTTAATACGCATTGCACCAATATTTATAGAAACAGCAATCATAATATTTTATTGAATTAGTGTAGTGTAGGCTCAAGTATTTGTTTGTACGTATTTTAAATCATGAAAGAACGATTAATAAATAAATCAAACGAATTCTTCAAAAGAGTTGTTACAAATGTAGACAGCTAACTTTTAAAAATATGTAATATTTTTTTTGTGTTCAAAATAGGCATATACATAGCCCCAAGTTTATGACTTTGATATTTGAACTAAAAAATAAATTTAGTGAATAATACTAGGAACGTCTTGTACGGGTGAAGGTTTTAATTTTATGTTACTTTACGTACAACTCTATATCCGATGATAGATGAAAGTTATGCTTGACTGGATTCGTAGTTGAGGCGACGAGTTAATAACTGTAGACAAACTTACAAACATAATCACTTTATTCACATACGCTTTTCTATTTTTTATTTCTTCGTCAATGAGACCAATTCATAGTCATATCCAACAATGAATTTTAGTTACAATTGTGTAAGAGTACCGCTGATGATTACGTGAGACATTGAAACGCGTGTGAAAATCAAATTTTATAATTGTGAATTTGTCTACAGCGATTATTAGTATGAGAGGCTAATACAGTGAGTGATTTTTAAAAACTAATTTTTCTTTAAATATACTTCTATTAATTGAAATACTGTATGTTACTTGAAATTTTGTTTTTATTGAGATGTGTATGATAATGATAGAAAAGAAGTATTAAATTCACACAGCCATAATATTAATATTTTTACTACTCACTTGAGTTACTTAAAAACATTCTTAACAAGACGAAATTTATTTAAAACCTTGGAATTCATAAACAGTTTTTCAGAGTTTCTCTAATTCGAAACATAAACAAAACCTCATTTCACAAACATAGGAGACTTCTGTATGGATAAATTGCTGCAAATTTGCCCACTATGTTATATTACGTTTGTATGAAGCCATAATAAAATGTATTACAAATTCTCTGGTTGAGAGGGATTTGCTTTTAGAAAAATAAGAAATAAGATCCAAAGTCAAATTCTTTCGGACAATGATTATCGCTAACCAGACGACATCGATTTTGCACAAAAAAATTATTATTGCTGAAAATATTTGTTACAAACAGGGAAAAATAATAAAACCTGATGCTGTAACAACAAAAATTAGAATTTTTATAACAAACTTTTAACCTCTCTTCCAGTACAGTCAAAAACATAAGGCCTAGTTTTTATTTTCGTAAAAAATAGACTACAATGCAATATAGCTATATTAGCATACGGCTATAGAGAATTCGGTTATGATAGATTTCAAAAATATAAAACATATATAGCAATCATTGTTGTAAATTAAAGTTATGCGCGAAACTCTGCCGTCTTGCTCCGCGCCGCGATGCAACAACGAAGCCTAAACAGAAATTCCCTACACTTTATTTATAAGTTACCCTGTGTTGCTAAAGTTTATTATTATTTTTTTACCACCAAGTCTAGCCTAACTTTGTAGCTACATTTTACTGTACCATTCTAACAATGTGATATAATATATTAGGGCGGTGCTTCAGCATTTAATTAATACAGAACAGTTTGCGAAGTTAGGTTGTCACACGTATATATTGCTGTCAGTATTAACTCTTACTATGTTGCTTAAAAGTGTCTTCTTTATAGGGAAACATTCTTTATATACATTTGAATGTGTCTTAGAGCATTTAATTCCTACAGAACAGTTTGCGAAGTTAGGTTGTCACACGTATACATTGCTGTCAGTATTAACTCTTACTATGTTGTTTAAAAGTGTCTTCTTTATAGGGAAACATTCTTTGTATACATTTGAATATGTCTTAGAGCATTTAATTCCTACAGAACAGTTTGCGAAGTTAGGTTGTCACACGTATACATTGCTGTCAGTATTAACTCTTACTATGTTGTTTAAAAGTGTCTTCTTTATAGGGAAACATTCTTTGTATACATTTGAATGTGTCTTAGAGCATTTAATTCCTACAGAACAGTTTGCGAAGTTAGGTTGTCACACGTATACATTGTTGTCATTATTAACTCTTACTATGTTGTTTGAAAGTGTCTTCTTTATAGGGAAACATTCTTTGTATACATTTGAATATGTCTTAGAGCATTTAATTCCTACAGAACAGTTTGCGAAGTTAGGTTGTCACACGTATACATTGCTGTCAGTATTAACTCTTACTATGTTGTTTAAAAGTGTCTTCTTTATAGGGAAACATTCTTTGTATACATTTGAATATGTCTTAGAGCATTTAATTCCTACAGAACAGTTTGCGAAGTTAGGTTGTCACACGTATACATTGCTGTCAGTATTAACTCTTACTATGTTGTTTAAAAGTGTCTTCTTTATAGGGAAACATTCTTTGTATACATTTGAATATGTCTTAGAGCATTTAATTCCTACAGAACAGTTTGCGAAGTTAGGTTGTCACACGTATACATTGCTGTCAGTATTAACTCTTACTATGTTGTTTAAAAGTGTCTTCTTTATAGGGAAACATTCTTTATATACATTTGAATATGTCTTAGAGCATTTAATTCCTACAGAACTGTTTGCGAAGCTAGGTTGTCACACGTATACATTGCTGTCAGTATTAACTCTTACTATGTTGTTTAAAAGTGTCTTCTTTATAGGGAAACATTCTTTGTATACATTTGAATATGTCTTAGAGCATTTAATTCCTACAGAACAGTTTGCGAAGTTAGGTTGTCACACGTATACATTGCTGTCAGTATTAACTCTTACTATGTTGTTTAAAAGTGTCTTCTTTATAGGGAAACATTCTTTGTATACATTTGAATATGTCTTAGAGCATTTAATTCCTACAGAACTGTTTGCGAAGCTAGGTTGTCACACGTATACATTGCTGTCAGTATTAACTCTTACTATGTTGTTTAAAAGTGTCTTCTTTATAGGGAAACATTCTTTATATACATTTGAATGTGTCTTAGAGCATTTAATTCCTACAGAACAGTTTGCGAAGTTAGGTTGTCGCACGTATACATTGCTGTCAGTATTAACTCTTACTATGTTGTTTGAAAGTGTCTTCTTTATAGGGAAACATTCTTTATATACATTTGAATGTGGCTTAGAGCATTTAATTCCTACACAACAGTTTGCGAAGTTAGGTTGTCACACGTATACATTGCTGTCAGTATTAACTCTTACCATGTTGTTTAAAAGTGTCTTCTTTATAGGGAAACATTCTTTGTATACATTTGAATATGTCTTAGAGCATTTAATTCCTACAGAACAGTTTGCGAAGTTAGGTTGTCACACGTATACATTGCTGTCAGTATTAACTCTTACTATGTTGTTTAAAAGTGTCTTCTTTATAGTTAAACATTCTTTGTATACATTTGAATATGTCTTAGAGCATTTAATTCCTACAGAACTGTTTGCGAAGCTAGGTTGTCACACGTATACATTGCTGTCAGTATTAACTCTTACTATGTTGTTTAAAAGTGTCTTCTTTATAGGGAAACATTCTTTATATACATTTGAATGTGTCTTAGAGCATTTAATTCCTACAGAACAGTTTGCGAAGTTAGGTTGTCACACGTATACATTGCTGTCAGTATTAACTCTTACTATGTTGTTTAAAAGTGTCTTCTTTATAGGGAAACATTCTTTGTATACATTTGAATATGTCTTAGAGCATTTAATTCCTACAGAACAGTTTGCGAAGTTAGGTTGTCACACGTATACATTGCTGTCAGTATTAACTCTTACTATGTTGTTTAAAAGTGTCTTCTTTATAGGGAAACATTCTTTGTATACATTTGAATATGTCTTAGAGCATTTAATTCCTACAGAACAGTTTGCGAAGTTAGGTTGTCACACGTATACATTGCTGTCAGTATTAACTCTTACTATGTTGTTTAAAAGTGTCTTCTTCATAGGGAAACATTCTTTATATACATTTGAATGTGTCTTAGAGCATTTAATTCCTACAGAACAGTTTGCGAAGTTAGGTTGTCACACGTATACGTTGCTGTCAGTATTAACTCTTACTATGTTGTTTAAAAGTGTCTTCTTTATAGGGAAACATTCTTTATATACATTTGAATGTGTCTTAGAGCATTTAATTCCTACAGAACAGTTTGCGAAGTTAAGTTGTCACACGTATACATTGCTGTCAGTATTAACTCTTACTATGTTGTTTAAAAGTGTCTTCTTTATAGGGAAACATTCTTTATATACATTTGAATGTGTCTTAGAGCATTTAATTCCTACAGAACAGTTTGCGAAGTTAGGTTGTCACACGTATACGTTGCTGTCAGTATTAACTCTTACTATGTTGTTTAAAAGTGTCTTCTTTATAGGGAAACATTCTTTGTATACATTTGAATATGTCTTAGAGCATTTAATTCCTACAGAACAGTTTGCGAAGTTAGGTTGTCGCACGTATACATTGCTGTCAGTATTAACTCTTACTATGTTGTTTGAAAGTGTCTCTTTTATAGGGAAACATTCTTTGTATACATTTGAATGTGGCTTAGAGCATTTAATTCCTACAGAACAGTTTGCGAAGTTAGGTTGTCACACGTATACATTGCAGTCAGTATTAACTCTTAGTATGTTGTTTGAAAGTGTCTTCTTTATAGGGAAACATTCTTTGTATACATTTGAATATGTCTTAGAGCATTTAATTCCTACAGAACAGTTTGCGAAGTTAGGATGTCACACGTATACATTGCTGTCAGTATTAACTCTTACTATGTTGTTTGAAAGTGTCTTCTTTATAGGGAAACATTCTTTGTATACATTTGAATATGTCTTAGAGCATTTAATTCCTACAGAACAGTTTGCGAAGTTAGGATGTCACACGTATACATTGCAGTCAGTATTAACTCTTAGTATGTTGTTTGAAAGTGTCTTCTTTATAGGGAAACATTCTTTGTATACATTTGAATGTGGCTTAGAGCCTTTAATTCCTACACAACAGTTTGCGAAGTTAGGTTGTCGCACGTATACATTGCTGTCAGTATTAACTCTTACTATGTTTTTTGAAAGTGTCTTCTTTATAGGGAAACATTCTTTGTATACATTTGAATATGTCTTAGAGCATTTAATTCCTACAGAACAGTTTTCGAAGTTAGGTTGTCACACGTATACATTGCTGTCAGTATTAACTCTTAGTATGTTGTTTGAAAGTGTCTTCTTTATAGGGAAACATTCTTTGTATACATTTGAATATGTCTTAGAGCATTTAATTCCTACAGAACAGTTTGCGAAGTTAGGTTGTCGCACGTATACATTGCTGTCAGTATTAACTCTTACTATGTTGTTTGAAAGTGTCTTCTTTATAGGGAAACATTCTTTGTATACATTTGAATATGTCTTAGAGCATTTAATTCCTACAGAACAGTTTGCGAAGTTAGGTTGTCGCACGTATACATTGCTGTCAGTATTAACTCTTACTATGTTGTTTGAAAGTGTCTTCTTTATAGGGAAACATTCTTTGTATACATTTGAATGTGTCTTAGAGCATTTAATTCCTACAGAACTGTTTGCGAAGTTAGGTTGTCGCACGTATACATTGCTGTCAGTATTAACTCTTACTATGTTGTTTGAAAGTGTCTTCTTTATAGGGAAACATTCTTTGTATACATTTGAATATGTCTTAGAGCATTTAATTCCTACAGAACAGTTTGCGAAGTTAGGTTGTCGCACGTATACATTGCTGTCAGTATTAACTCTTACTATGTTGTTTGAAAGTGTCTTCTTTATAGGGAAACATTCTTTGTATACATTTGAATATGTCTTAGAGCATTTAATTCCTACAGAACAGTTTGCGAAGTTAGGTTGTCGCACGTATACATTGCTGTCAGTATTAACTCTTACTATGTTGTTTGAAAGTGTCTTCTTTATAGGGAAACATTCTTTGTATACATTTGAATATGTCTTAGAGCATTTAATTCCTACAGAACAGTTTGCGAAGTTAGGTTGTCGCACGTATACATTGCTGTCAGTATTAACTCTTACTATGTTGTTTGAAAGTGTCTTCTTTATAGGGAAACATTCTTTGTATACATTTGAATGTGTCTTAGAGCATTTAATTCCTACAGAACTGTTTGCGAAGTTAGGTTGTCACACGTATACATTGCTGTCAGTATTAACTCTTACTATGTTGTTTGAAAGTGTCTTCTTTATAGGGAAACATTCTTTGTATACATTTGAATGTGTCTTAGAGCATTTAATTCCTACAGAACTGTTTGCGAAGTTAGGTTGTCACACGTATACATTGCTGTCAGTATTAACTCTTACTATGTTGTTTGAAAGTGTTTTCTTTATAGGGAAACATTCTTTGTATACATTTGAATGTGTCTTAGAGCATTTAATTCCTACAGAACTGTTTGCGAAGTTAGGTTGTCACACGTATACATTGCTGTCAGTATTAACTCTTACTATGTTGTTTGAAAGTGTCTTCTTTATAGGGAAACATTCTTTGTATACATTTGAATATGTCTTAGAGCATTTAATTCCTACAGAACAGTTTGCGAAGTTAGGTTGTCACACGTATACATTGCTGTCAGTATTAACTCTTACTATGTTGTTTGAAAGTGTCTTCTTTATAGGGAAACATTCTTTGTATACATTTGAATGTGGCTTAGAGCATTTAATTCCTACAGAACAGTTTGCGAAGTTAGGTTGTCGCACGTATACATTGCTGTCAGTATTAACTCTTACTATGTTGTTTGAAAGTGTCTTCTTTATAGGGAAACATTCTTTGTATACATTTGAATATGTCTTAGAGCATTTAATTCCTACAGAACAGTTTGCGAAGTTAGGTTGTCGCACGTATACATTGCTGTCAGTATTAACTCTTACTATGTTGTTTAAAAGTGTCTTCTTTATAGGGAAACATTCTTTTGTATACATTTGAATGTGGCTTAGAGCATTTAATTCCTACAGAACAGTTTGCGAAGTTAGGTTGTCACACGTATACATTGCTGTCAGTATTAACTCTTACTATGTTGTTTAAAAGTGTCTTCTTTATAGGGAAACATTCTTTATATACATTTGAATGTGTCTTAGAGCATTTAATTTATACAGAACAGTTTGCGAAGTTAGGTTGTCGCACGTATACATTGCTGTCAGTATTAACTCTTACTATGTTGTTTGAAAGTGTCTTCTTTATAGGGAAACATTCTTTGTATACATTTGAATATGTCTTAGAGCATTTAATTCCTACAGAACAGTTTGCGAAGTTAGGTTGTCGCACGTATACATTGCTGTCAGTATTAACTCTTACTATGTTGTTTGAAAGTGTCTTCTTTATAGGGAAACATTCTTTATATACATTTGAATGTGTCTTAGAGCATTTAATTCCTACAGAACAGTTTGCGAAGTTAGGTTGTCGCACGTATACATTGCTGTCAGTATTAACTCTTACTATGTTGTTTGAAAGTGTCTTCTTTATAGGGAAACATTCTTTATATACATTTGAATGTGTCTTAGAGCATTTAATTCCTACAGAACAGTTTGCGAAGTTAGGTTGTCACACGTATACATTGCTGTCAGTATTAACTCTTACTATGTTGTTTGAAAGTGTCTTCTTTATAGGGAAACATTCTTTATATACATTTGAATGTGTCTTAGAGCATTTAATTCCTACAGAACAGTTTGCGAAGTTAGGTTGTCGCACGTATACATTGCTGTCAGTATTAACTCTTACTATGTTGTTTGAAAGTGTCTTCTTTATAGGGAAACATTCTTTATATACATTTGAATGTGTCTTAGAGCATTTAATTCCTACAGAACAGTTTGCGAAGTTAGGTTGTCGCACGTATACATTGCTGTCAGTATTAACTCTTACTATGTTGTTTGAAAGTGTCTTCTTTATAGGGAAACATTCTTTATATACATTTGAATGTGTCTTAGAGCATTTAATTCCTACAGAACAGTTTGCGAAGTTAGGTTGTCGCACGTATACATTGCTGTCAGTATTAACTCTTACTATGTTGTTTGAAAGTGTCTTCTTTATAGGGAAACATTCTTTATATACATTTGAATGTGTCTTAGAGCATTTAATTCCTACAGAACAGTTTGCGAAGTTAGGTTGTCACACGTATACATTGCTGTCAGTATTAACTCTTACTATGTTGTTTGAAAGTGTCTTCTTTATAGGGAAACATTCTTTATATACATTTGAATGTGTCTTAGAGCATTTAATTCCTACAGAACAGTTTGCGAAGTTAGGTTGTCGCACGTATACATTGCTGTCAGTATTAACTCTTACTATGTTGTTTGAAAGTGTCTTCTTTATAGGGAAACATTCTTTGTATACATTTGAATATGTCTTAGAGCATTTAATTCCTACAGAACAGTTTGCGAAGTTAGGTTGTCGCACGTATACATTGCTGTCAGTATTAACTCTTACTATGTTGTTTGAAAGTGTCTTCTTTATAGGGAAACATTCTTTGTATATATTTGAATGTGTCTTAGAGCATTTACTTTAGGTTCAATTTTTTTAAAACTTTAAGCTCTCTTTAGTTTCCGAATTTTGTTCATGTTTAGAATATATTTTTAAAGTAACGTGTGAGTAACAGAAAGTTGGAACTAAAAGTATTGCGGTAAAATATTTACCCATAATGCTATATTACAGAACACTACTATATATGTGTAGGGGTAAACCTTCGTGGAAAAGCTACACAGAGAGGACTGCATGCGGCAAGTATTACTAAAATATTTATACTTTATTTCCTTTATTTTAGGAGGAAAACTAGTCCTCAATAAGACTATTGCAGTCTGGAAATAAATTAAGTAAAGCGCATGGGAGGCATAACGTGGGGGAAATTAATAAGATATGTTATTTTAAAGACAAGTTCGTCGCTATAATCATATAATATGAAATCACAAAACTATAAGCAGTAATTATATATACATAAATCCGGTAAGTGACGTGTCCAGGAAGTCAATTTCCCGTGGACTATATTTACTTTTACCAAAGTGTAAAATTAGTTGCTATTAAGCGAAATAATTCTACAGTAAACCTAATTTAGTAAATGCCAGATTTTAACTAACTCACACCATATCAAGTATAAAGACTTTTAAAATATTTTACAAACTTCTAACGTTGAACATAATATCTTATTTCTATGCTAAACTTTATTTCAGGATTGGGTTTTGTCAGGCCTAATATATTTATACACGGAATTGTGTATATTGCAATCGAGACGGGCAGCTGTGTTACTCTTTAATTGGAGTTTGTCCTATAGAGGTGTTCACTTGTTGCGGTTTTACATATAAATGTTTTTTTTAATATCTTACAACACTCCTCTATTGCTATTAATATGTTTTAAATTAATTATTTGTTTTTGTATTTTTGTTGTGAAAATTTTCTATTTAAAATTTGTTTAAAGTATTATTTATTAATATATTTAATTTTTATATAATTAAAAATTTTATTTATTATTATTTTTAAACAAATATTTCTTCATACAAATTTTTTTCATAATTTTATAGATTAACAGTTTAAAGTTTCTAACATACTTTCACCCTAGCCAAAGCAGTTACCGATTGCCAATGGTTACGATTACATCTTTTGAAGAAAACAGAATTCTAGAACCGGGGCGGCGCGAGACTTGCATCAAATTTTCAAGCGCCTTACCATCAATATGATTGCATTATTTACAGACCACTCTGGCTTTACAACGCCTCACAAGGATTTCTCTTTTCTGTTAAAGTAAAAGTTTTCTTGCCATATTACCCAAAATGTTAGAGTTCCTCAACGGCAAACTTTGGTTGACATAATGCTTATGAAATCCGTACTAATTCGAGTCAGTAGTTAAACCATTTGTAGTGTTAAATCGATCTGCAGGTATAAAGTCGCCTACTTAGGCTAGAAGAGGGCTGGGGATGCGTGTAGGGTTAAGGTAGGGACGTTTTTAGATTCTAACGTCTGTTATAGATTCATAACAGGATTCTGAGGAAATGAAAAGATAATATAAAGAGATTTATTGAACGCCGACGTTTAGACCCAGCGAGCACAGAAATAACTATAGTGGACATGGGTATTCCCTTGACATAGCTCCAGTGAAGCAAGGTCCACCATCTTGGTGTGGTATCTGGCCAGGAAAACCAGACTTGGCTATCGACTAATTTTAATAGTTGGCGCTTCACTCCAACAGCTTTTTAAACCTGTTACCATTGTTAGAAAATAATAAAATTTGGTTTCATGGATATATAATAGTGGGATTACGATGGTGAAACATTTTTTTATTTTATAAAATAGTTCTCTTACCTTAAAACGACTTCTAATTAAAACCTCTATAAATAAAATTACAGTTTGACATAGAAAAGTCAGTCGGTGAAGTTTTTTTTTTTAATTTTTGGTCGGGTAAATGATGTTAGCGAGAAAGTTGGAGTTATGATTGCAAATTTTATTTCTTTAAAAAAAAATATTTCGCTACGGCCACTGGGTTGGTTGAGCGCAAACATTAGGTGATGTCCGAGAGTGTGACTTGCTGACGCAAACGAACAACCATAGTGTATGTTGGGGGGGGGGGGGGGGTTAATCATATGTTTAGTTATTTGTCTAGTTTATTGAATCTGTACTAAGAAGTTGTCCTAATTAATCTGCCCTACAAAATGTACGTAGTGAAAAACAAACGACAAAAACACTTTCCCAGTTTTGCCTTTCGTAAAAATACGTTTACTAGTCTGACGTTCACTGAATAACTGAAAAAATAGAATTACTAAATACATTAATACAATTTATTGAAAATACATTTTAGGCATTCCTGCCCTAAAAAGATTATTGCTGTGGAAAGATGATGTCTATTTTTTTCTGAATGCAACTTTGAATTAAAATCTTTACAATAATAGTGTAACCTTACATTAAAATACTTTATACATACAGATTGTATAAGTAGGTAAAAATGACTTGAATCTATATCTTGTTAATAGAAATGTCCTGTAGTATTAGGAAAGAAATCTTGTCCAATGCACCTGTTAATGCCGTTTTATTAATAATTTGGTTTCTACTGGCCAACTATACTGGCCGCGACTACTGGACACGTGAGTCATGTCTGACAACGTGACGCTCTCCCCTAGGGTGACTCATCGCTTGAGGCCGCCATCTTGGTGGGGGTACATCCGCGAAAGTTTGCTTCAACCATCTAGCTCCTCTCTAGTTACTTCTGTGCTCGCTGTTGCAACCACACCAGTAATCTTCGTGTCCCATCACAAGACGAATCGACTTTTAGTCTCCAAGTTGTAATAGCGTTTCTTTAAACTTTGTATTTAATCTTGAGAAGGACCTCGAAGGATGTTGGTGTAGTTTAAACGTGGAAGTTCGTTAAATATTTTAATATTATCGCTTCTCATCTGAACCCTGTCATAAGGGGTGTAAAGTTTACGTATGTAGTGTAGCCCTTCTCTACCGGGGCTTACAGAAGCTTACCCGCTATGTACCCTTGCAAGAGAAAGGAGGAGAAAGATGGGAAGGTAGGAGCAAGGAAAGGATATGTAATCCTTGGTGCAGGGAATATGAGCGACTATGACTTCCCGCACCCAGTGAGGCTAGGCGTGCTCTCAGCCGGGATGGAGGGAGATGCCTTCCCGTTACACCTCTTCATTGATCTAAGTAGACCGGTATATTACTTTGAATTCTTCACTTCTTTGTTCTTCAGCATCTCTTCTGTTTGCCTCCAACAGTAATCTACGAGGATATAGGCCTAACTATTCTCTCTGGCAACTCCCACACTCGGCCACCTTGCTAATGCGTCTAAATATAGTACGAATGCTGGAGATAGATAATAGTTATACATTCTGCTGATAATTTTACACAAGATCAAAATGTTTACCATTTCTATTTTATAAAACAAGTAATATATTACAAAAATTTTAAGTCTTCCTACTGAGGTCAAGAAACAAAAAAATGTATTTTAGTTACTTTTTACTTCATAATTACAAATAATGTAATATGACATAAATACTAAATAAATATGACACGTGATATAAATAATATACGTATGACAGTATAACAATATCAAGTGGCAAAATAGAAAGCGAATTTCTTTGCAATTTTCCATTCCCCTCTATATGCAGTATATGGTGTTGGTCTATATTTTTCTTTATTACTATTTATTCGCTTTCTTGTTTTCGTTTATAATTTAGGAAGCTGATAGCGGTCTATAATTTCTCATTCTATCCACCTCTTTTAATGCTTCATTATTTTTTAACCGACCAAAAAAACTTTTTCAAATTTAATAATTGAATAAATATTAAAACAAAATTGTATTAACATCAAGTGTGATCAAATACAGGTTAAACAAAATGTATTTGAATTTGATTGGATGAATAAAAAGGCGTTTTTTAACGATTGGAAATTTGTAAAAGATGTATATAAGGAGAGTAGGAGCTAATAGAAGGAATTCCGTAAAAATGAGTATCAAATGCGTGTCTATAAAATACCACCAAAAGGTAAGGCCATTTTAACCCGGCAGAGGTTGCTTCACCGTCTTTTCCACCGGGCCTTTACCATTTTATTAATATCTCGAACTGCCGAGCTTCCACCACCTCAGTACCTTCAATCAGACTCAACCACTGTCGAATGCTGTGTTTGTATTTTCGCTATCACCAACGAGTGTCTTAGTGTAGCAGCCTGAAGAAAAGCCAATGTGGAAGCCATAGTGCGCGACCCCTCGCATGTGCTAAAGTGTGACATAATTTTTAATTTCGCTTTTGTGTTATTGATCGTTTAGTGCATTGTATATTATATTTATTGTGTTACTACGCAATATGAATCGAGCAGAGGAAGGAAGATTTGCTAGAGTGTTAGCGTGGAATGGGAAGAAAGGATTGAAATCCTGGTAGTGTTAGAAGACAACTTTTTTGTGAAAAGAAACATTGAAGAGATGCTAGACCTACAGCCACAGAGGCGAAATATTGCAGAAGATGCAAGTGAAGAACTGGAGACAAAACAGGAAATAAAAAACTCAGTGCAACAGCTGTCGTAGATTCATCTACAGGGAACACACTAAACCTTCTTGTCAAGACCGCACCACCCAAGGGCATCGAACTGTAAGGAATTTCATTGCTATAACCCTCAGGTGCTTAGGCATATTGTATGTAATTTTTGTTTAAAACCATAAATATTTAGTTTCATTTCATCACTATAATTGTAATATTATGATAAATTTACTTAAACATTCAACACATTTTGATTGAAAATTGGTTCCTTTACTTTACAGCTATTGTAAACATCCAGTACATTTTCTTATTCTGAAATTAATTTTCTTTCAGAATATATTACTATACATAAGTCTTTGTAAACGAGTCCGTATGTTATGACAATTTATCTAAAGCCTTGTATTTCTTTCAAACAATACATTTGTTAAATCTTAAAATATTATTTAAAATTATTTAATATATTAATGTCACAATTAAAACCAATAGAACTTAAGTAAATACATTATACTTAATTACGATACTTGTATTTTTAAAAAAATATTGTTCAGTATTTACTTTTGTATTAATAAAATGACCTGGTCGAATCCACCGTGTGCGACCCTCACGTTTTATTTTTCACGCGACCTCTGCCGGGTTAACTCAATTTAAAAATAACTCAATAACTCAATTTAAAAATACTGTCATCTTGTTATTTGTAGAGGACTAAATATTTACAAGGTGGAGAAAAATTTTTAAGGGTACAAAAAATATAATTTTTAAATTAAAAATATGTTTAGGCAAAACTTAAGAACCATTAGGGGTTTCAAGCTGAAAAATAAAAATAATATATAAAAATATAAATAATATAAAATAAACATAAGGATTAAGGCCCTTTAACATTCTTTTTACTTTGTTTTTAAAAAATTGCGTAATGATCTTGGCATACAATGATTATAGTTACACTTTTGGTTCCATAAACAGCAACACTCGTTTATGGAAGGAGATTATGTTACAATGACACTATTTATATTATTACTTTTATATAAGTTTTTAAAATAAATTATGACAAGAAAATGCGCTTTACCTATGATCAGTAAAAATTGGAAATTGTTTAGATCGGACATGAAACAAAATAAAATCAATTTTAGGACCATTAAAAATATTCTAGTAAAAATTACAAATAAATTCTACTATACGTTTCGATAACACAGTTGGTCATCATCAGGAGGTGCTTGCCGCATTAGTTAATGTAGGCGCTTGCAGTTTTCTCAAAATCAGATAATACTTCGTGATGTTTTGAAAACGTACAAAATATTTGTTACTCAGACAATGTTTGTAGTCGAGAGTATTTTGTTTATGTTGCAGTTTACGCTTCTGATGTTTTAAGTTTAGGCTATTACTTCAAAAAAGGTTTTACTCAATATGTTTCTAGAAGACTTTATAATTTTTTTAAAACCATTTACGGAACATCATTAATTCCAATTTGAGCTAAATCTGTTACTTTCCTCATGATTTTATCTGTTTATGTCTATTTGGACTCTCAGTGATCAAGTAGAACCCGGAAGAGGCCCGTTTAGAGGAGAGGGCAAGGAGGGCAAATGCCCGGGCTCCGGCCAAGTTGTTTAATTCTGCGGAAAATAATTACTCGTGTGGCTAGATCCATTGAAGAGATAAAAACATTATATCAATAAAGTAAAAAAGTTCAATGTTCAGTTGTTCAAGGTTTTAATGCCAAAGTAATACGCATTAAATGAAATGTTCTACTCACACAAAATGCAATGTCTTAGTTGCTGTAAACAAATGGCAGTTTATTTCAACAAAACCAAACACACACAGATTAGTTTCAGTAGGCCAATTCGGTTTTCACTCGGAAGGAATAATTACTTGATATTGTAATGGAATATACAGGGTTGTATGGGCCTATGTTGGAAGCAATGAAGGCCCTTGTACTCATGTTTGCCAAGGGGCCCGAAATGTCACCGGGCGGGCATGCCCGGAAATAAAGAGCGAAGTGTAAAGATCATACGTTTAAACTGAGAGTCATGCCTTGCAGGTAACAGTCACCCGCGATGGTGCAGAACGGAGCTCAGGTCGTCATTTCCAGATGAGTTCCCCGAAGGACGGGTGACGTATGCTCCACACGTCCGAGCGTGTTCATGAGCACGGTATGATCTCAAAGCAAAGTCAAGATTCAGGTGAAATATTGATGCTCCTGAGAATTCTTTGTCAGCAACGCAAATATTTTCCCCCCTTTCTCTCATTCTACTACCACTTTATCCCCAGTCTCTCTCTCTCTCTCTCTCTCTGTTTATCTCTCCCCCTTCTCTCTCTCTCTCTCTCTCTCTCTCTCTCTATATATATATATATATATATATATATATATATATATATATACATATACACACACACACACACACACAGAGTGTTTCAGGAGGAATCCGCCAAAACTTATTCCTCTCACCAAAATAATGCAGCAAGTTCATACAAGCATGGGTCCGGAGTCAAACATTTAACCTGAAATTCAGCTTCCTCTGTGAAATTAACTCAGGCTGAAATTTTTAGGGCGTTAATTGAGTTTGGTAATTAGAATAGTTTTGTGTAAAATAAGCTGACAAATCGTATGAAACCTGTCCCAGAACTGTATCTCTAATAGTTTAAGAGAAAATTGGGGTATACAAAAAATTGTTAGGGTTGAGAACACACTTTTTTTTACTTCTGGACTTCAATAACTCCGTTAAATTGCCGTTTATAACGTCAAAATCTTTTCAAAGGTCATACATTCAGCTTTGAGTCATACATTCAGCTTTGAGTCATACATTCAGCTTTGAGTCATACATTCAGCTTTGAGTCATACATTCAGCTTTGAGTCATACATTCAGCTTTGAGTCATACATTCAGCTTTGAGTCATACATTCAGCTTTGAGTCATACATTCAGCTTTGAGTCATACATTCAGCTTTGAGTCATACATTCAGCTTTGAGTCATACATTCAGCTTTGAGATAATGCAACTTTCGTAAGTAATAATGAGTAATTAATAATAATAACTTTCAAATAATGAGGCAACCCAATCTGTCAGCTGAAGTCCCAGGTTCGAGGTTTCTTAAAATTACCTACGAGCAACTCCACCTTCGACCTCTCGCCAAGGCCCGCAGCCCCCAAGTGCCATCTTATAAAATCTACCTATACACATTTTGATTGTAAAGCAATCATCTTCAGAAGAATTTATTACAAGAACTCTCGTAGCTGTTTACTAAAACTTGTTGCAATATTACTTGAATAATTACTATTTAGTAGTTTTTCGAGTAATTTCCTCTGAAGATGCTTACTTTGCAATCGAAATGTACATAAAGCCTTAAATTAAACGGTTTTACGGTCAAGAGGGTTTATTTATTTAAAATTAAAAAAATACATCACAGTTGTCTTCTCGTTGTTACAAGACAAGACACTTTATGTATTTGCACCCATCTGGCATTGTATTAGGGAAGGCATTGTATTAGGGAAGGCATTGTATTAGGGAAGGCATTGTATTAGGGAAGGCATTGTATTAGGGAAGGCATTGTATTAGGGAAGGCATTGTATTAGGGAAGGCATTGTATTAGGGAAGGCATTGTATTAGGGAAGGCATTGTATTAGGGAAGGCATTGTATTAGGGAAGGCATTGTATTAGGGAAGGCATTGTATTAGGGAAGGCATTGTATTAGGGAAGGCATTGTATTAGGGAAGGCATTGTATTAGGGAAGGCATTGTATTAGGGAAGTCATTGTATTAGGGAAGGCATTGTATTAGGGAAGGCATTGTATTAGGGAAGTCATTGTATTAGGGAAGGCATTGTATTAGGGAAGGCATTGTATTAGGGAAGGCATTGTATTAGGGAAGGCATTGTATTAGGGAAGGCATTGTATTAGGGAAGGCATTGTATTAGGGAAGGCATTGTATTAGGGAAGGCATTGTATTAGGGAAGGCATTGTATTAGGGAAGGTATTGTATTAGGGAAGGCATTGTATTAGGGAAGGCATTGTATTAGGGAAGGCATTGTATTAGGGAAGGCATTGTATTAGGGAAGGCATTGTATGTCTAAGCTATTGCTACGGTTTTATTGGGTTTTAATAAATACATAAAATATCGCTTCAAACATCGCCAGGAGTAAGTTTGCGTTTTATTATGTTTACGTTACATAGTAACAGTTTCTAATATCGCAAGAATCAAGGCTGCCAATAAACTGGAATTTTCCCTCTATAGAAGCAAAAACTGCACAAGCTATAAAGTTACCAATTTCACTTACTTTTACGGGACATTTTTGTGTACGCTCTACTTCCTGGGGAATGTATCATATTGCGTTCTATAAAACTGCTGAAGGAATCAATCCCCTGGCCGGGCCCTTGATAATGTCGGCTTCGTCAGTGAGGACAGGTTGCTTTGTGCATTGTCCAGGCCTCTTCGAAACACAAGCAATACGATTCACTTTAGTTAAACCTATGGCGGAATACGTTTGTAAACATAAAGTTAGTGTATTCCTTTTCCTTTATGTTTGCTTAATTGTTTTTACTATTTAAATTCCTTCTTTAGTTCTATTTTCAGTCGTTAATAAAATACGTTTTATTCATCTCAAGCTTTTTCAAATTTGGATTAGATGACACTTGATGTTAATGCTGGTTTTTCAAATAATAACTCAATAATTAAATTAAAATGAATTAATTTTAGTTTTTTACGGGAGAAAAACTTTTCGCAAAAGGAGCAAGGTATGCAATATAGTTGGCTTGAAATACGTGATAACGTATGATTTTACAAAACAGCTGATCTTATGTTACAGGTTATGTGGTAGAAAAACATTGGTCAAGTTATTTTATTTATAATAATTGTAATTATTTAATAAAAAATAACTAAATTAAGTTTATTCTTTGTTGACTTCAGTAGGAATTGACTTTAAACAGTTTTTCTTTATATTACTTATTTAGAAATCATCTAAATACTCTATTAACATTACTTTTGTTTTAATAATAAATAAATTAATACAACGTTTCTACAAACAACGACTTATACAATATTAATAGCACAGTGGTGCAACATATTATAATAAAAATATAGCCGAAGTCCCCAATGTCACAAAAACAATAAAAAATAACTAATATAACAAGTTACGAAAAAATTAAACCCTTGAGAACATCTCGATGACCATGCCATCATCAGGGAGTCCTACTGCAAAATTAGTCAGTCTAGTTTGTCAAAATTATTGAATTCTTTATTGTAATTTTGCAATAGGACCCCCTGATGATGATGTCACCAAAGTGTACATAAGGGTTTAAATTAGGTTACTTGTATATTTTTGTGGTACTGAGGTTTTCGCCAATATTTTTATTGAAACAAAGAAGTCTCGTGTGTTTCTTTTAAATGTTGGACATGTCATTGATCTGTACAGTTACAATTAACATTTGCCTTTTTAATAAGAAATAATTTGTTAATATCACGTCAAATCCTGAGATCTGTTTTTAACAAAGCGCTTGTGTTAATGTTTGTTTTATATAATCAACCGCGAGCACATCTACGTCTTTGAGTTTTAGAGAACTTTGTGACGTCACTGAATGGCTAGCCACGACATATCTGCTTTTGTCCTGAATAGCAGAGGCAAATTAATGTGCGGTAGACAGTAAATTTTCCATACAGCTCTTTACTCTGAATTGGAAATCTACGATTAGTAATGCGTTTCAAGTGAATGAATAATATAAAAGGAAAATATATCAGCAATCGAATTTATTCGTTATTTATATTATATATAATAAGGAAAAATTTACATTGTTATTTGTAAACATAAGACATCTATTTTGATTGCATTTATATAAGGACCGAGCCGTGTCTCCTACATAACGTAGACTCTATAGAAACTATATAGCTTTAAAAATTTTCAACATATAATTTTAATAATTAAAAATAATAATTTTTCAACTAAACTGTGCAATATGTGACGTCACCACAATCCCTCAGATACGGGAAATGTCTGACAGAAGCTATATTTAATATCAGAGCTCCGCCTTCTATCCTTTGCCACTTGTTATTCTCACGCATCTCTCGTTTGCCAAATATTTACAGTCCTTTTGTAGAAGCCTTTATATCCTTTATTGTCGACAACAGTTTTACCCACCTTGTTTAACCACTTTCGTCGTGTTAGGCGCCCACAATGAAACGTCCCTTTAGCAGGACGGAGGGGCGGACTGTGTGCGCATCGGCTTTGCCGCCGCGCTATTTATTGCATAACTTTTAAACGAAATTGAAAATTTTGTTAAAGGATTTTGTTCAATACAATATTAAAGGGAGTTTGGCGAGACGCATTGGAATTGCCGTTTATGTGCACGCGGTTTCATAGTGTCAGGTGTTTTACAACACAAGTACAACCATACTGGATATATTCTTGCACACATTGTATCTTGTACTTTAACCATGTTTAAATATATTTTCCACATGTTATATTTAAATGTATTCTGGAATTTGTTAACGTGTTACATTGCAACTGTTATATTTTAATGCACAATATTTTATCGTGTTGTATTTCAACTGTTACCTATAGTATTATGACTTGTTGTATTTAACTGTTATATTTTAACGTGTGGTATTATAACATATTATATTTAACTGGTATATTTGAACTGTTATATTTTAACTTGTAGTTTTATAACATGTTGTATTTAACTGTTATATTTTTACTGTTATATTGTAACTCGTAGTATTATAACTTGTTGTTTTTAACTGGTATATTTCAACTGATATATTTTTACTGTTATACTTTAACGTGCAGTAGTATAACATGTTGTATTTAAGTGGTATATTTGAACTGTTATTTTTACTGTTATATTTTAACGAGTAGCATTATAAAATGTTATATTTAACCGGTATATTTGAAGTTATATTTCTACTGTTATATTTTAACATGTAGTATTATAACGTGTTGTATTTAACTGATATATTTTAATTGTTATATTTTTACTGTTGTATTTTATTCGTTATATTTTAACGTGTTATATCTTAACTCTTATATTTGAACTGTTGTATTTTTACTGTTATATTTTAACGTGTATTATTATAAAATGTTATATTTAACCGGTATATTAGAACTGTTATATTTTACGTGTTATATTTACATGGTTATAATTAGACTAATGATTATTAGTAAAGGTTTTGGTAAAATCACAGAAAAGCTGAACATTGAACTCATTACCCAAAGTTTCGGCACTTTAACACTTCAACAATGACCTCCTCAGGGGTATTTATTTAACAAAATTACTATAAAAAACTCACTACTACAATAAAACTATAAATTCACAGTATTAAAAATATATCTACTTTATAGATAATATTGCAATTATGTTGCAAACGTCATTGCTTATAGACGAACTTCCAGGTAATCTTTAGTCGGCATACTACATACATACTGAAACGGACCAACCAATGCAAACAATAAGAAAATACAAATTAGTTAAATGGTGAATATGTTTTTAATATTGCGAATGCATAATCTTGTAATAGGGTTTTAGTTATGTAGTTTTGTAAAGTAAATCCCCCTGAAGGGGACATTGTTTAAATGTCGAAGTGTTGGGCCATGATATTTAATATTTAACTTTTCTATGGTTATATCGAAACAGTTCTACTAAATAAGAAATAGTTGAATAGTTGCTAAATATTTTATAAAACCTGTAATGCAGTGTGCTTTTCTTCGTGGTTAGTTTCGCATTTTTAGTTTTATTTTATTTGCAGCCCAAACGCGGCGAAAGTTGTAGGGATAAAACGGTCGGCCCTAATCGCTTAAATCGAAGGCACTGTATTGTTAAGAACATCATTAAGTAACACGGCCTTACTCGGATCCAATGCCTCTCAGAGAACGCAATCTTTGCACTGCCTTACACACAACTGGTACACGCCACACGGATAAATCGAACGTATCATTCACGCCCCTTTTGTGTTCGCTCACTGTTTGTCCCTTCTTCTGATCACGTGATTTGTTTCCTCTGTCGGTTCCTTTCTGTAATTGAATGATTACGTTTGTTTGTGAGCAAATAAATTGATGGAGATGCATTATCCGGAGGCAAGGCGCCTTCTCGGAGAGTGTTTAGGTCGCCTCTGTGCAAACGTCGCATCGCTTTACTAGCACAGCTTTTACGTGATTAGTTATAAGTTTAAAAACTATATATTCTTTATTGCCTCATTGTTTCGATACACGCATTTGCCATCATCAGGATGCACTTAACGCAAACTAAAACACTAGATTCAATAATACATCGTTACGTGGGATATGATTTTACATATGTAGTAAATAATTGGGAACATATTTCGTTGTCAGATGTGTAAAGCGGTGACGAGAATTTAACCTGTTCTAATAGGTAGGAATAATCGAATGTTGTTGTCAGGACATTCCCAACAGGCGTGCTGCCTTGAACAGCGTTCTCTCCAACCTGTTTCCAAGCAGAGTACGATACAATTTCAGAAATGCGATCCGTGCTTTTACTCTCATCCAGGTCGACAAGGAAGGTGATGTCTATACCCTTGAACCCTGAAGATAACCTGGATCCTTTGTCCTTAAGCTAAATGTCCTTCCTTATCCCTATCCCCAACAGGCATGTAGCAAGTGTACATATCTCTAAGACAATAGAACTATTGCCGGGGCAGTTCCACCATGGTACTCCACTGATCCCTCCAGTACCAGGGCGTCCTTGTTCCTAGATTAATCCTATCTATACTACTCCCATATCTCTATCCCCAACAGGCATGTACCAGGTGTACATATCTCTAAGACAATAGAACTACTTCCGGGTCAGTTCCACCATGGTACTCCACTGATTCTTCCAGTACCAGGGCGTCCTTGCTCCTAGATTAATCCTATATATACTCCCTCCATATCTTTATCTCCAACAGGCATGTAGCAAGTGTACATATCTCTAAGACAATAGAACTACTTCAGGGTCAGTTCCACCATGGTACTCCACTGATCCCTCCAGTACCAGGGCGTCCTTGCTCCTAGATTAATCCTATATATACTCCCTCCATATCTTTATCTCCAACAGGCATGTAGCAAGTGTACATATCTCTAAGACAATAGAACTACTTCCGGGTCAGTTCCACCATGGTACTCCACTGATCCCTCCAGTATCAGGCGTCCTTGCTCCTAGATTAATCCTATCTATACTACTCCCATATCTCTATCCCCAACAGGCATGTACCAAGTGTACATATCTCTAAGACAATAGAACTACTTCCGGGTCAGTTCCACCATGGTACTCCACTGATTCTTCCAGTACCAGGGCGTCCTTGCTCCTAGATTAATCCTATATATACTCCCTCCATATCTTTATCTCCAACAGGCATGTAGCAAGTGTACATATCTCTAAGACAATAGAACTACTTCCGGGTCAGTTCCACCATGGTACTCCACTGATTCTTCCAGTACCAGGGCGTCCTTGCTCCTAGATTAATCCTATATATACTCCCTCCATATCTCCATCCCCAACAGGCATGTAGCAAGTGTACATATCTCTAAGACAATAGAACTACTTCCGGGTCAGTTCCACCATGGTACTCCACTGATTCTTCCAGTACCAGGGCGTCCTTGCTCCTAGATTAATCCTATATATACTCCCTCCATATCTTTATCTCCAACAGGCATGTAGCAAGTGTACATATCTCTAAGACAATAGAACTACTTCCGGGTCAGTTCCACCATGGTACTCCACTGATTCTTCCAGTACCAGGGCGTCCTTGCTCCTAGATTAATCCTATATTTACTCCCTCCATATCTTTATCTCCAACAGGCATGTAGCAAGTGTACATATCTCTAAGACAATAGAACTACTTCCGGGTCAGTTCCACCATGGTACTCCACTGATTCTTCCAGTACCAGGGCGTCCTTGCTCCTAGATTATTCCTATATATACTCCCTCCATATCTTTATCTCCAACAAGCATGTAGCAAGTGTACATATCTCTAAGACAATAGAACTACTTCCGGGTCAGTTCCACCATGGTACTCCACTGATTCTTCCAGTACCAGGGCGTCCTTGCTCCTAGATTAATCCTATATATACTCCCTCCATATCTTTATCTCCAACAGGCATGTAGCAAGTGTACATATCTCTAAGACAATAGAACTACTTCCGTGTCAGTTCCACCATGGTACTCCACTGATCCCTCCAGTACCAGGGCGTCCTTGTTCCTAGATTAATCCTATCTATACTACTCCCATATCTCTATCTCCAACAGGCATGTAGCAAGTGTACATATCTCTAAGACAATAGAACTACTTCCGGGTCAGTTCCACCATGGTACTCCACTGATCCCTCCAGTACCAGGGCGTCCTTGTTCCTAGATTAATCCTATCTATACTCCCTCCATATCTCTATCTCCAACAGGCATGTAGCAAGTGTACATATCTCTAAGACAATAGAACTACTTCCGGGTCAGTTCCACCATGGTACTCCACTGATCCCTCCAGTACCAGGGCGTCCTTGTTCCTAGATTAATCCTATCTATACTCCCTCCATATCTCTATCTCCAACAGGCATGTAGCAAGTGTACATATCTCTAAGACAATAGAACTACTTCCGGGTCAGTTCCACCATGGTACTCCACTGATCCCTCCAGTACCAGGGCGTCCTTGTTCCTAGATTAATCCTATCTATACTCCCTCCATATCTCTATCTCCAACAGGCATGTAGCAAGTGTACATATCTCTAAGACAATAGAACTACTTCCGGGTCAGTTCCACCATGGTACTCCACTGATGCCTCCAGTACCAGGGCGTCCTTGCTCCTAGATTAATCCTATATATACTCCCTCCATATCTTTATCTCCAACAGGCATGTAGCAAGTGTACATATCTCTAAGACAATAGAACTACTTCCGGGTCAGTTCCACCATGGTACTCCACTGATTCTTCCAGTACCAGGGCGTCTTTGCTCCTAGATTAATCCTATATATACTCCCTCCATATCGTTATCTCCAACAGGCATGTAGCAAGTGTACATATCTCTAAGACAATAGAACTACTTCCGGGTCAGTTCCACCATGGTACTCCACTGATTCTTCCAGTACCAGGGCGTCCTTGCTCCTAGATTAATCCTATATATACTCCCTCCATATCTTTATCTCCAACAGGCATGTAGCAAGTGTACATATCTCTAAGACAATAGAACTACTTCCGGGTCACTTCCACCATGGTACTCCACTGATTCTTCCAGTACCAGGGCGTCCTTGCTCCTAGATTAATCCTATATATACTCCCTCCATATCTTTATCTCCAACAGGCATGTAGCAAGTGTACATATCTCTAAGACAATAGAACTACTTCCGGGTCAGTTCCACCATGGTACTCCACTGATCCCTCCAGTACCAGGGCGTCCTTGTTCCTAGATTAATCCTATCTATACTCCCTCCATATCTCTATCTCCAACAGGCATGTAGCAAGTGTACATATCTCTAAGACAATAGAACTACTTCCGGGTCAGTTCCACCATGGTACTCCACTGATCCCTCCAGTACCAGGGCGTCCTTGTTCCTAGATTAATCCTATCTATACTCCCTCCATATCTCTATCTCCAACAGGCATGTAGCAAGTGTACATATCTCTAAGACAATAGAACTACTTCCGGGTCAGTTCCACCATGGTACTCCACTGATGCCTCCAGTACCAGGGCGTCCTTGCTCCTAGATTAATCCTATATATACTCCCTCCATATCTTTATCTCCAACAGGCATGTAGCAAGTGTACATATCTCTAAGACAATAGAACTACTTCCGGGTCAGTTCCACCATGGTACTCCACTGATTCTTCCAGTACCAGGGCGTCCTTGCTCCTAGATTAATCCTATATATACTCCCTCCATATCTTTATCTCCAACAGGCATGTAGCAAGTGTACATATCTCTAAGACAATAGAACTACTTCCGGGTCAGTTCCACCATGGTACTCCACTGATTCTTCCAGTACCAGGGCGTCCTTGCTCCTAGATTAATCCTATATATACTCCCTCCATATCTTTATCTCCAACAGGCATGTAGCAAGTG
Organism: Prosapia bicincta; assembly: GCA_036971475.1. Classification (NCBI taxonomy): domain Eukaryota; kingdom Metazoa; phylum Arthropoda; class Insecta; order Hemiptera; family Cercopidae; genus Prosapia; species Prosapia bicincta. Next base: position 13,092,145 of record JBAIZL010000011.1, on the reverse strand, counting down.
TACATATCTCTAAGACAATAGAACTACTTCCGGGTCAGTTCCACCATGGTACTCCACTGATCCCTCCAGTACCAGGGCGTCCTTGTTCCTAGATTAATCCTATACATACTCCCTCCATATCTTTATCTCCAACAGGCATGTAGCAAGTGTACATATCTCTAAGACAATAGAACTACTTCCGGGTCAGTTCCACCATGGTACTCCACTGATTCCTTCAGTACCAGGGCGTCCTTGCTCCTAGATTAATCCTATATATACTCCCTCCATATCTTTATCTCCAACAGGCATGTAGCAAGTGTACATATCTCTAAGATAATAGAACCACTTCCGGGTCAGTTCCACCATGGTACTCCACTGATTCTTCCAGTACCAGGGCGTCCTTGCTCCTAGATTAATCCTATATATACTCCCTCCATATCTTTATCTCCAACAGGCATGTAGCAAGTGTACATATCTCTAAGACAATAGAACTACTTCCGGGTCAGTTCCACCATGGTACTCCACTGATTCTTCCAGTACCAGGGTGTCTTTGCTCCTAGATTAATCCTATATATACTCCCTCCATATCTTTATCTCCAACAGGCATGTAGCAAGTGTACATATCTCTAAGACAATAGAACTACTTCCGGGTCAGTTCCACCATGGTACTCCACTGATCCCTCCAGTACCAGGGCGTCCTTGTTCCTAGATTAATCCTATATATACTCCCTCCATATCTTTATCTCCAACAGGCATGTAGCAAGTGTACATATCTCTAAGACAATAGAACTACTTCCGGGTCAGTTCCACCATGGTACTCCACTGATCCCTCCAGTACTAGGGCGTCCTTGTTCCTAGATTAATCCTATATATACTCCCTCCATATCTTTATCTCCAACAGGCATGTAGCAAGTGTACATATCTCTAAGACAATAGAACTACTTCCGGGTCAGTTCCACCATGGTACTCCACTGATTCCTTCAGTACCAGTGCGTCCTTGCTCCAAATTAATCCTATATATACTCCCTCCATATCTTTATCTCCAACAGGCATGTAGCAAGTGTACATATCTCTAAGACAATAGAACCACTTCCGGGTCAGTTCCACCATGGTACTCCACTGATTCTTCCAGTACCAGGGCGTCCTTGCTCCTAGATTAATCCTATATATACTCCCTCCATATCTTTATCTCCAACAGGCATGTAGCAAGTGTACATATCTCTAAGACAATAGAACTACTTCCGGGTCAGTTCCACCATGGTACTCCACTGATTCTTCCAGTACCAGGGCGTCTTTGCTCCTAGATTAATCCTATATATACTCCCTCCATATCTTTATCTCCAACAGGCATGTAGCAAGTGTACATATCTCTAAGACAATAGAACTACTTCCGGGTCAGTTCCACCATGGTACTCCACTGATTCTTCCAGTACCAGGGCGTCCTTGCTCCTAGATTAATCCTATATATACTCCCTCCATATCTTTATCTCCAACAGGCATGTAGCAAGTGTACATATCTCTAAGACAATAGAACTACTTCCGGGTCAGTTCCACCATGGTACTCCACTGATTCTTCCAGTACCAGGGCGTCCTTGCTCCTAGATTAATCCTATATATACTCCCTCCATATCTTTATCTCCAACAGGCATGTAGCAAGTGTACATATCTCTAAGACAATAGAACTACTTCCGGGTCAGTTCCACCATGGTACTCCACTGATCCCTCCAGTACCAGGGCGTCCTTGTTCCTAGATTAATCCTATATATACTCCCTCCATATCTTTATCTCCAACAGGCATGTAGCAAGTGTACATATCTCTAAGACAATAGAACTACTTCCGGGTCAGTTCCACCATGGTACTCCACTGATCCCTCCAGTACCAGGGCGTCCTTGTTCCTAGATTAATCCTATATATACTCCCTCCATATCTTTATCTCCAACAGGCATGTAGCAAGTGTACATATCTCTAAGACAATAGAACTACTTCCGGGTCAGTTCCACCATGGTACTCCACTGATTCCTTCAGTACCAGGGCGTCCTTGCTCCTAGATTAATCCTATATATACTCCCTCCATATCTTTATCTCCAACAGGCATGTAGCAAGTGTACATATCTCTAAGACAATAGAACCACTTCCGGGTCAGTTCCACCATGGTACTCCACTGATTCTTCCAGTACCAGGGCGTCCTTGCTCCTAGATTAATCCTATATATACTCCCTCCATATCTTTATCTCCAACAGGCATGTAGCAAGTGTACATATCTCTAAGACAATAGAACTACTTCCGGGTCAGTTCCACCATGGTACTCCACTGATCCCTCCAGTACCAGGGCGTCCTTGTTCCTAGATTAATCCTATCTATACTCCCTCCTTATCTCTATCTCCAACAGGCATGTAGCAAGTGTACATATCTCTAAGACAATAGAACTACTTCCGGGTCAGTTCCACCATGGTACTCCACTGATCCCTCCAGTACCAGGGCGTCCTTGTTCCTAGATTAATCCTATCTATACTCCCTCCATATCTCTATCTCCAACAGGCATGTAGCAAGTGTACATATCTCTAAGACAATAGAACTACTTCCGGGTCAGTTCCACCATGGTACTCCACTGATGCCTCCAGTACCAGGGCGTCCTTGCTCCTAGATTAATCCTATATATACTCCCTCCATATCTTTATCTCCAACAGGCATGTAGCAAGTGTACATATCTCTAAGACAATAGAACTACTTCCGGGTCAGTTCCACCATGGTACTCCACTGATTCTTCCAGTACCAGGGCGTCTTTGCTCCTAGATTAATCCTATATATACTCCCTCCATATCTTTATCTCCAACAGGCATGTAGCAAGTGTACATATCTCTAAGACAATAGAACTACTTCCGGGTCAGTTCCACCATGGTACTCCACTGATTCTTCCAGTACCAGGGCGTCCTTGCTCCTAGATTAATCCTATATATACTCCCTCCATATCTTTATCTCCAACAGGCATGTAGCAAGTGTACATATCTCTAAGACAATAGAACTACTTCCGGGTCAGTTCTACCATGGTACTCCACTGATCCCTCCAGTACCAGGGCGTCCTTGTTCCTAGATTAATCCTATATATACTCCCTCCATATCTTTATCTCCAACAGGCATGTACCAGGTGTACATATCTCTAAGACAATAGAACTACTTCCGGGTCAGTTCCACCATGGTACTCCACTGATTCTTCCAGTACCAGGGCGTCCTTGCTCCTAGATTAATCCTATATATACTCCCTCCATATCTCTATCTCCAACAGGCATGTAGCAAGTGTACAAATCTCTAAGACAATAGAACTACTTCCGGGTCAGTTCCACCATGGTACTCCACTGATCCCTCCAGTATCAGGGCGTCCTTGCTCCTAGATTAATCCTATATATACTCCCTCCATATCTTTATCTCCAACAGGCATGTAGCAAGTATACATATCTCTAAGACAATAGAACTACTTCCGGGTCAGTTCCACCATGGTACTCCACTGATTCTTCCAGTACCAGGGCGTCCTTGCTCCTAGATTAATCCTATATATACTCCCTCCATATCTTTATCTCCAACAGGCATGTAGCATGTGTACATATCTCTAAGACAATAGAACTACTTCCGGGTCAGTTCCACCATGGTACTCCACTGATGCCTCCAGTACCAGGGCGTCCTTGCTCCTAGATTAATCCTATATATACTCCCTCCATATCTTTATCTCCAACAGGCATGTAGCAAGTGTACATATCTCTAAGACAATAGAACTACTTCCGGGTCAGTTCCACCATGGTACTCCACTGATTCTTCCAGTACCAGGGCGTCCTTGCTCCTAGATTAATCCTATATATACTCCCTCCATATCTCTATCTCCAACAGGCATGTAGCAAGTGTACATATCTCTAAGACAATAGAACTACTTCCGGGTCAGTTCCACCATGGTACTCCACTGATTCTTCCAGTACCAGGGCGTCCTTGCTCCTAGATTAATCCTATATATACTCCCTCCATATCTTTATCTCCAACAGGCATGTAGCAATTGTACATATCTCTAAGACAATAGAACTACTTCCGGGTCAGTTCCACCATGGTACTCCACTGATTCTTCCAGTACCAGGGCGTCTTTGCTCCTAGATTAATCCTATATATACTCCCTCCATATCTTTATCTCCAACAGGCATGTAGCAAGTGTACATATCTCTAAGACAATAGAACTACTTCCGGGTCAGTTCCACCATGGTACTCCACTGATTCTTCCAGTACCAGGGCGTCCTTGCTCCTAGATTAATCCTATATATACTCCCTCCATATCTTTATCTCCAACAGGCATGTAGCAAGTGTACATATCTCTAAGACAATAGAACTACTTCCGGGTCAGTTCTACCATGGTACTCCACTGATCCCTCCAGTACCAGGGCGTCCTTGTTCCTAGATTAATCCTATATATACTCCCTCCATATCTTTATCTCCAACAGGCATGTACCAGGTGTACATATCTCTAAGACAATAGAACTACTTCCGGGTCAGTTCCACCATGGTACTCCACTGATTCTTCCAGTACCAGGGCGTCCTTGCTCCTAGATTAATCCTATATATACTCCCTCCATATCTCTATCTCCAACAGGCATGTAGCAAGTGTACAAATCTCTAAGACAATAGAACTACTTCCGGGTCAGTTCCACCATGGTACTCCACTGATCCCTCCAGTATCAGGGCGTCCTTGCTCCTAGATTAATCCTATATATACTCCCTCCATATCTTTATCTCCAACAGGCATGTAGCAAGTGTACATATCTCTAAGACAATAGAACTACTTCCGGGTCAGTTCCACCATGGTACTCCACTGATTCTTCCAGTACCAGGGCGTCCTTGCTCCTAGATTAATCCTATATATACTCCCTCCATATCTTTATCTCCAACAGGCATGTAGCAAGTGTACATATCTCTAAGACAATAGAACTACTTCCGGGTCAGTTCCACCATGGTACTCCACTGATTCTTCCAGTACCAGGGCGTCCTTGCTCCTAGATTAATCCTATATATACTCCCTCCATATCTTTATCTCCAACAGGCATGTAGCAAGTGTACATATCTCTAAGACAATAGAACTACTTCCGGGTCAGTTCCACCATGGTACTCCACTGATCCCTCCAGTATCAGGGCGTCCTTGCTCCTAGATTAATCCTATATATACTCCCTCCATATCTTTATCTCCAACAGGCATGTAGCAAGTGTACATATCTCTAAGACAATAGAACTACTTCCGGGTCAGTTCCACCATGGTACTCCACTGATGCCTCCAGTACCAGGTCGTCCTTGCTCCTAGATTAATCCTATATATACTCCCTCCATATCTCCATCCCCAACAGGCATGTAGCAAGTGTACATATCTCTAAGACAATAGAACTACTTCCGGGTCAGTTCCACCATGGTACTCCACTGATTCTTCCAGTATCAGGGCGTCCTTGCTCCTAGATTAATCCTATATATACTCCCTCCATATCTTTATCTCCAACAGGCATGTAGCAAGTGTACATATCTCTAAGACAATAGAACTACTTCCGGGTCAGTTCCACCATGGTACTCCACTGATTCTTCCAGTACCAGGGCGTCCTTGCTCCTAGATTAATCCTATATATACTCCCTCCATATCTTTATCTCCAACAGGCATGTAGCAAGTGTACATATCTCTAAGACAATAGAACTACTTCCGTGTCAGTTCCACCATGGTACTCCACTGATCCCTCCAGTACCAGGGCGTCCTTGTTCCTAGATTAATCCTATCTATACTACTCCCATATCTCTATCTCCAACAGGCATGTAGCAAGTGTACATATCTCTAAGACAATAGAACTACTTCCGGGTCAGTTCCACCATGGTACTCCACTGATCCCTCCAGTACCAGGGCGTCCTTGTTCCTAGATTAATCCTATCTATACTCCCTCCATATCTCCATCCCCAACAGGCATGTAGCAAGTGTACATATCTCTAAGACAATAGAACTACTTCCGGGTCAGTTCCACCATGGTACTCCACTGATTCTTCCAGTACCAGGGCGTCCTTGCTCCTAGATTAATCCTATATATACTCCCTCCATATCTTTATCTCCAACAGGCATGTAGCAAGTGTACATATCTCTAAGACAATAGAACTACTTCCGGGTCAGTTCCACCATGGTACTCCACTGATTCTTCCAGTACCAGGGCGTCCTTGATCCTAGATTAATCCTATATATACTCCCTCCATATCTTTATCTCCAACAGGCATGTAGCAAGTGTACATATCTCTAAGACAATAGAACTACTTCCGGGTCAGTTCCACCATGGTACTCCACTGATCCCTCCAGTACCAGGGCGTCCTTGTTCCTAGATTAATCCTATATATACTCCCTCCATATCTTTATCTCCAACAGGCATGTAGCAAGTGTACATATCTCTAAGACAATAGAACTACTTCCGGGTCAGTTCCACCATGGTACTCCACTGATGCCTCCAGTACCAGGTCGTCCTTGTTCCTAGATTAATCCTATCTATACTCCTTCCATATCTCTATCCCCAACAGGCATGTAGCAGGTGTACATATCTCTAAGACAATAGAAGTACTGCCGGGGCAGTTCCACCATGGTACTCCACTGATGCCTCCAGTACCAGGGCGTCCTTGTTCCTAGATTAATCCTATCTATACTACTCCCATATCTCTATCCCCATCAGGCATGTAGCAGGTGTACATATCTCTAAGACAATAGAACTACTTCCGGGTCAGTTCCACCATGGTACTCCACTGATTCTTCAGTACCAGGGCGTCCTTGTGCCTATAATAATCCTATCTATATTCCTTCCATATTTCTATCCTTTAACGGACAAGAAGATGGTAGATGCAAATATATAGTACAACTTAGGTTTACCTCAGGGTCACAATAATATCTTTTTATCTAAGTTGCGATACCAAGGTCCTTCATGTCACTTCGTTAATACTACTTAAATATACATTCAAACCATTCTAGAATAGCCTAGATCACCTCTTCTTTAGAGAAGGAGAAATCCAAAATTTTTAAAGCGTGTTGCTTTTTATTAACTGATATATTTGGTCTATTGCATTCTCTAGTTTTTCTTTTATTATTTTTTGCCCTTCAAATTTTTTAAAATTGGACCTAAATGAATGAGTTTAAGAGCTTTGGAATTACTCTTGAACGTTTGCGATCTGATGGCATTTCCGGGGAATTCAAATTAAACGAACTTACTCTGTTTTAATTCTAATCAATTTGAACTTTGTTTGTGTCACGATAACGTTTCAACGACAACCTTTGCCACTTAATGTATAATTTAGTGCTCGTTTGTTACACACGTGTAGAGACGGGCTTAAGGATCCGTTAAATTGAAACAACGGAGAGTTAAACGATGGGGGAGCAACAGAAGTCATATTGTTCCATAATTGTTCCGCGCTTTTGGCCAGCTACATTTGCGGCCATCATGCCAAAGACGTGTAGGACGCCATACAGATCCGGCTAGTTGGGGCAACGGAGAGTTAAACGATGGGGTAGCAACAGAAGTCGTATTCCATAATTGTTCCACGCTTTTGGCCAGCTAAATTACGGCCATCATGCCAAAGACGTGTGGAGACGGCTTACGGATCCGTTAAAGTGGGGCAACGGAGAGTTAAAGGATGGGGGAGCAACAGAAGTCATATTGTTCCCAAATTTTTCCACGCTTTTGGCCAGCTACATTACGGCCATCATGCCAAAGATGAGGTGCTTGCCAGTCTGTAGAGAAAAAGTCAAAAGGGTCTCACCTTTTCTCGTGTCCGAGTCATACATTTAAAATTTGTGTACATAAATAGACACCATAGTAATATTGTTTATCCAATACAGTCGTGTATTTAAAATACTGATTTATTAGCTGGTCTTAGATTTTGGGTAAAATATTTTATGTTCCAATACAATTTTATTTTAATGGTTTTAAGTTTTTAAACGCAACAAAATTTTGTATATTAGGGTAGCGGTAGTTTGAGACACCATTGAGTTTCAGTATTTCTATAATTTCCTAGCGATCCAAATTCTCTTCATCTTCTTTTTTTCCTTTTTGCCCTTCTCTTTATGCAGGCCTACTTCGACTTTTCTTCATTTCAATATCTTCTACATTTTATTGTCTTCATGATCTTTCAGTATATTATTTTATGCTGCTTTCTGTGATGTTCTGTTGTTTGAGAACGATTGTTTCCCCTTCTCCAGTTGTGCGATGCATTTTACAATTTTGACAAATAATTTGTTTTATTCTATTTTCGTCTGTTTTAAATCTGTGTCGATAAATTTTCACTCTTCATTTTCCGAAGATCTCGCGGTTTTGTGTAATTATTTTTATATTTTTTCATTATTTTCGCCTTTATTTCCGTTCTAGTTTTCTCTTGAAAATATTTGTCTGAAGAATTGGTTGCTTTTGATTTTCAGCCATTTTCCTTATAACTCCTGTTCGGGATTTACGATTTATAATTTATTTTTATCCGTATTTTAATATTTAAATTCGTATTCAATTTTAAATATAAAGTCGATTAAATGTAATAGATAACAAGGGGTTATAGTAAAATTATAGTAATTTATAGGAAAATTATTATTTAATAACAGAAATGCCAATAATAGTTGTCATAACACCCACATATACGGTTTAATCAGGAAAAATGGTTTTAGGTGTCGCAAACCATGAACATTGGTTAAAACGTATGTACCTTCCCTCATATAAACTATGAGATATAATTTTGCAATGGTTCCAGCACCATGTTATGCTACATTACCATTTAGCGATGTTAACATATAGCTACAAAGTATTCACAGCTACAAAGTTAGGTTAGTTTTAGTTATAAAAAAAAAACTTACGTTACGTAAGCTTAACGATTGCTGAAATGATGGGCCGATTTCTATATGCGCATCAATCATCACGTTATAGCGCAGTTAGTGATAGACATTTTTATCTTCTTATTTAAGTACTGTGCGTTATTAACATTGGGTTCATTTTGCAATGCCTTCTTTCTATTAGTTCATACTCTCCTTATGTATATTTATATACATTCTTCAAACTTTCTGTCCTTAATAAAATTCTTTCTATTCACCCACTCAGAATCAAATACATTTTTTAAAACTTGTAGTAGATGACACTTGATGTTAATACAGTTTTTTCAAAAATTAATTCATTAATTAAATTTAATAATTAATATCGCTTTCTATTTTGGCACTAAATTTTGTGATTCTGTCATATGTATATACATATTTATATTAATTGTAATTACTTAATACTCAAGTTGACCTAAGTAGGTATTAACATGAAATTTTTTTGTTACGTTACTTGTTTTTACCTAAGTTGGAACTTTCAAGAAATTATCATGGTTAGATTAGGTTTGGGTGTAAAAGAAAGAAACAATCGTGTCGTAAGCTAACCGATTGCTGCAACGACATAGTGTTGAGAGTTAATACGTTTTGTATAATGATATCACACTTAATCGGTTATTTGGTTGGTAAATTGTGAAATAGGTATATGATATATTTTAGTGCTTTGTTTTATGGAGACACATTGAGTTTATAAAGTTTCACACGTGATTATGCATTGAGGTTATGTTTACAACAGCTGTTTATAGTTTGCGATTTTAAAATTCACTTGTTTCTTGTTTAAATGTATATTTGAGTAACATGAGAAAACGGAAAAACGTGGTTGATGCAATATCTGCCAAGTATTAGCAAGTTTGTTAGGGTGATTGTTTTAGGGAAATTCTACCAGCAAAGTTGTGTCGCAGCTGGTGAAGTCCCGAGCTTGGCGGTAAGTTTACAGCATCAGTGTGCACAAAATCACAATCTGTGATGCACAATATTCTACAGTGTTTTAAAATTCTCATTAATTTTTCAATTCCCTAGTTCACACATCCACTCAAGCTAAAATAGATTATTTTAAAGTTGATTATTTCTTGCTAACAATAGTCTTTATTTTTCATTCCATTCTATTAGTTAACAATCTCTCTCTCTCTTTATATACATATATATATATATATATATATATATATATATATATATATATATATATATATTAAAACAACATAGGTTATTCAAATACAAGAATATTTATTAATTTATATCCAAAGCTATATATAAACAACATAGGTTATTCAAATACAAGAATATTTATTAATTTATATCCAAAGCTATATATAAACAACATAGGTTATTCAAATACAAGAATATTTATTAATTTATATCCAAAGCTTTTCGTTGGTAAACAGTACCAACATCATCAGGAATGGAAATTACAATAATTGTAATTTTTTTTTAATTATTGTAATTTTCATTCCTGATGATGTTGGTACTGTTTGCCAACGAAAAGCTTTGGATATAAAATAATAAATATTCTTGTGTTTGAATAACCTATGTTGTTTAAAAAAAAAAAAATATGTATATATATACATACATATATACTATAATATGTATTCTTGTGTATTAATAAAGAAATAAAACAATTTTCAAATACAAGAATAATTTATTGAATTTACAATTCAAAGCTTTTCGATAATTTCTCTGCTTGTTTACAAGTCTTTTTGTCAGTATTTTTGACAGTAAAGTCTAAATTTGATACTATATTCAGTGTTTGTAATGTTGGGGCAGCAAAGTAATAATTTGACAACATTGTAATAAATTTGGCAACGCTGTTTGTTGCATCTAGTTTGCAAATGTAGGTTGATGTTAAATTTCTAGTATTTCTGAGGATGTTGGTACTGTTTGCCAACGAAAAGCTTTGAATTGTAAATTCAATAAATTATTCTTGTATTTGAAAATTTTTTTTATTTCTTTATATATACTATACAATATTTCAATCGTTAATAAAATACTTTTTATCCATCAACTTAAGTTCAAATACACTTTATAAACTTGTAGTGGTTGACAGTTGATGTTAATACAGTTTTTACAAATATTACTTCATTAATTATATTCAATGAATTAATTTTAGTTTTATATGGGAGAAAAACTTTTCACAAAAGGGACAAGGTATGAAATATAGTTATTTCTTCTCATTTGGCTTAAAATAAGTGATAACATATGATTTCATAAAACAGCTGATTATGTGATATGGGTTATGTGGTAGAACAGCTGTTTTAATGCGAAGGTTACTTTATTTATATTAAAGAATAATTATTTGATAAGTAACTCAAATAAACTTTTGTTTTGTTAACAATTTTCTGTTTACGTTACTTGTTATTGGGTAGTTCTCTGAATTTGGTTTGTCATGCGATTGTTCGATTTCAGTATTTCGGTTATCCTTTATCAATGAAGTGGTCGCGCTTGGAGAAATTAAATTCAAAATGGAAGAGTGTTGTCGTAACACTTGGCTTTGTACTAGTTCCAATATTTACCTTGGGACGCCCGTCAGCTCAGACATCGCGATAAAAGTTTCCAAGCAGTATCTAGTCGGTTTGTCTGTTGCGCATGAAATTATTCCCCGGAAAAAAATATAATGAATATTGTTTCCCTAGTGGAGTCTAGTAGTTCAAAACTGGTTTGATTCACTTTGGAAGTGTTCAAAATATCTAAAGTAATAGCAAACGCACTTGAGGGGATTTAAAAGTATTTTAGAACTTTGTGAACGCTTTGTCCCTATGCAATCTTGTAAAAATGACGAATTTATTTGGATAACTCCTATACTAAATTGAACCATATTTAGATAAATTTCAGTAGAGCTTTCTTTACAATGGATCTGAATATTGTATTGGAACTGAATATCTTTTAATTGTTTTAACTTATTTAAAGCTAATTACTCAAATTAACCGAAAAATTATTTAAATTTATGTAGCTCTTAAAAATATCAAATTGTCTGTGTGAATTACCATAGTAAACATAAATTTTATATGGCATTCATAGTATGTACAAGGTGATGGGGAAAAATTTCTAGTTTAATTTATTTTACGCTGCAGTTAAATTTATTCAAGGGAACTAAAAAATTAATCAAGTATTTGGGGGGGGGGGTTACTTTTACATTAAACAGTACAAAGGTGAATGACACTGTCGTTTAGTTCATAACACTATTAGCAAGAAGAGAGTTACTTTTTTAGTGGCTAGTGTAGCGCTACTCTGAGTAGCAGAGGGCTTTATGACTCCCTTCATCCTACCTAGGTTGACAATCCTTAATAATATGGGGCAATAGTCGTAATATTTGATTGCTTTAATTATGATATTACTAAAAATAATAATAATGAGAATGTCAGAATAGTTGACGTATAGAAAGACTGGCCCATATATAAATATTCTACCATGAAATGAAGTTATCGCTATAATAAAACTATAGGACCCATTATAACTTACTGGCTCGAGGCATGGGTGATGGTGGTAGAACTAGAAAGAATTCAAAACATATATGGGGCAAAGTACTGTTAAGGATTTTGGAAAAGTCAAATGAAAGTAACAGCCGCAGAATATGATGGATGGGAAAACGCGCGAGATTTCCGGGCTCTTAAATAACCGTCCATTAAAGTACTCGGCTCTGGAATGGGTTGGGATGGGGCTGTCAGAGTCTGCAGTAGGCTGAAGGTATGTCAGATTGGAAGGTGACTTAGTACTCGGCTGTGGAATGGGAAGGGGCTGTCAGAGTCTGCAGTAGGCTGGAGGTATGTCAGATTGGAAGGTGACTGAGTACTCGGCTCTGGAATGGGTTGGGATGGGGCTGTCAGAGTCTGCAGTAGGCTGGAGGTATGTCAGATTGGAAGGTGACTGAGTACTCGGCTCTGGAATGGGTTGGGGCTGTCAGAGTCTGCAGTAGGCTGGAGGTATGTCAGATTGGAAGATGACTGAGTACTCGGCTCTGGAATGGGTTGGGATGGGGCTGTCAGAGTCTGCAGTAGGCTGGAGGTATGTCAAATTGGAAGGTGACTGAGTACTCGGCTATGGAATGGGATGGGGCTGTCAGAGTCTGCAGTAGGCTGGAGGTATGTCAGATTGGAAGTTGACTGAGTACTCGGCTCTGGAATGGGTTGGGATGGGGCTGTCAGAGTCTGCAGTGGGCTGGAGGTATGTCTGATTGGAAGGTGACTGAGTACTCGGCTCTGGAATGGGTTGGGATGGGGCTGTCAGAGTCTGCAGTAGGCTGGAGGTATGTCTGATTGGAAGGTGACTGAGTACTCGGCTCTGGAATGGGTTGGGATGGGGCTGTCAGAGTCTGCAGTAGGCTGGAGGTATGTCTGATTGGAAGATGACTGAGTACTCGGCTCTGGAATGGGTTGGGATGGGGCTGTCAGAGTCTGCAGTAGGCTGGAGGTATGTCAGATTGGAAGGTGACTGAGTACTCGGCTCTGGAATGGGTTGGGATGGGGCTGTCAGAGTCTGCAGTAGGCTGGAGGTATGTCAGATTGGAAGGTGACTGAGTACTCGGCTATGGAATGGGTTGCGATGGGGCTGTCAGAGTCTGCAGTAGGCTGGAGGTATGTCAGATTGGAAGGTGACTGAGTACTCGGCTCTGGAATGGGTTGGGATGGGGCTGTCAGAGTCAGCAGTAGGCTGGAGGTATGTCAGATTGGAAGGTGACTGAGTACTCGGCTCTGGAATGGGTTGGGGCTGTCAGAGTCTGTAGTAGGCTGGAGGTATGTCAGATTATAAGGTGTGAGTACTCGGCTCTGGAATGGGTTGGGGCTGTCAGAGTCTGCAGTAGGCTGGAGGTATGTCAGATTATAAGGTGTGAGTACTCGGCTCTGGAATGGGTTGGGGCTGTCAGAGTCTGCAGTAAGCTGGAGGTATGTCAGATTGGAAGGTGACTGAGAGAGCGAGCAGAGGAAAGTAGAGTGTGAGGAAGGACGAGGGCAGGAAAATTTAGAAGGCGAAGGGGATTCTACGTAACAGCGCACTTACACGTTTTCGAGATCCGAAGGGGAGGTTGCAGCGTTAGCGAGGGTTCAGAGCTCATCATCAAAAGCAGTTTTAGCAAAGGGACATGGTTGTTCACGTGATGGCTACGCGGACTTACCTGTAGCCCAGTACGTTCCCAGCAGGCATAACTAGAAAGTTACCCTCTGTCAGGGTGAATCACAACTAACTGTGAATCTGCCTGGACCAGGTCACGGGGGAGGGGAGAATTGTGTGAAATTGTTTTTGCCCCTTTTACAAAACGTAAAAACTATTGTGGAGTGTTGTACCAAGTGTTTTTAGTTTTTTGTAGGTTTTTTCAATTCCTTCTATTAACTCACACTCTCCTTATATATATATCTTGTACAAAATTTCAATAGTTAATGAAAAAAATACTTTTTTTCATCCAATCAAGTTCAAATACATTTTTTTAACCTATAGTGGATGATAAATGATGTTAATACAGTTTTATCAAATATTTATTCATTAATTAAATTTTAAAAAGTTGACGTCTTGGTCATATTCGAACTGAATGACTAAATGTTTGAAATCCAGTACTGTGGAACTTAGCCAACTTTTCCACAGTTATAAATCTATTAATTAAAGATGTAAATGAAATTAAAAGAGATTGTTTTCTTGCAATAATGAAGCATTACAAGAGATGGATAAAATGAGAAATCATAGATCACCATCGACTTCATAAATTAGAAACGAAAACAAAAAAGTGAATAAATAGTAATAAACAAAAATAATCGTCCAACATTAAATGCTGCATAGAGAGGAAAATAGAAAATGGCAACGTAATCCCCATTATATTTTGCCAATTAATATTGTTATTCTGTCATATATATATATTCATATTTATATTGTTTGTAATTATAAAATGAAAAGTAACTAAAATAAAATTTGTCTTTTTTGACCCAAGTAGGAATTTACTTTAATTTTTTTCCATATTACTTGTTATAAATGTATACGCTAAGAATCCAAATAGGCCAATGTAATTATATATGATCAAACATTTCAGTTTCATTACAATTTGTTCCTAAAACCTAAAACTTTAGAAAAACAATGTCGACATTTTACAGCAAGAAAACACTAAGCAAACCCAACATAACACCTTTGTTTATATCTTTCTGTTTTGTTCATTATTCTTTTAAAACACTCAAAACCATTCATAGTTTATTTTAAAAAAATGTCCCATTCTATAATTTTTATTAGACATATTTATGTTCATTTATAATTTTGAAACATTTTGCAATTTACTAGGCTAACGTAAGTTGCATACTTTATTGTAATGTGAGATAAATGGAAATTTATATATTTTTTACATGTTTATATATTAGGCCTAAGGGATATACATGAGAACGTATTTAATATAAAAATATATTAATTTAGTCACGATATTCATACCTAATACAAAAAGTAATAAATGAATAATTTATAAAAATATGTATCCATTGCTGTAGACTATGTACTTATTTGGAACTTGTTTCCTCACAGTGCTTGTTTATATATATATATATATATATGGTCTTTCTCAGGAATATGAAATATCCGTGTCTAAGTAATTTAAACGCTGTGTTCATGGAACAGAGAGAACTAAATAAACGTGTCTAAGTAATTTAAACGCTGTGTTCATGGAACAGAGAGAACTAAATAAACGTGTCTAAGTAATTTAAACGCTGTGTTCATGGAACAGATATAACTAAATAAACGTGTCTAAGTAATTTAAACGCTGTGTTCATGGAACAGATATAACTAAATAAACGTGTCTAAGTAATTTAAACGCTGTGTTCATGGAACAGAGAAAACTAAATAAACGTGTCTAAGTAATTTAAACGCTGTGTTCATGGAACAGATATAACTAAATAAACGTGTCTAAGTAATTTAAACGCTGTGTTCATGGAACAGAGAAAACTAAATAAACGTGTCTAAGTAATTTAAACGCTGTGTTCATGGAACAGAGAGAACTAAATAAACGTGTCTAAGTAATTTAAACGCTGTGTTCATGGAACAGAGAAAACTAAATAAACGTGTCTAAGTAATTTACACGCTGTGTTCATGGAACAGATATAACTAAATAAACGTGTCTAAGTAAATTAAACGTTGTGTTCATGGAACAGAGAGAACTAAATAAACGTGTCTAAGTAATTTAAACGTTGTGTTCATGGAACAGAGAGAACTAAATAAACGTGTCTAAGTAATTTAAACGTTGTGTTCATGGAACAGAGAGAACTAAATAAACGTGTCTAAGTAAATTAAACGTTGTGTTCATGGAACAGAGAGAACTAAATAAACGTGTCTAAGTAATTTAAACGTTGTGTTCATGGAACAGATATAACTAAATAAACGTGTCTAAGTAAATTAAACGTTGTGTTCATGGAACAGATATAACTAAATAAACGTGTCTAAGTAATTTAAACGTTGTGTTCATGGAACAGAGAGAACTAAATAAACGTGTCTAAGTAATTTAAACGCTGTGTTCATGGAACAGATATAACTAAATAAACGTGTCTAAGTAATTTAAACGCTGTGTTCATGGAACAGAGAAAACTAAATAAACGTGTCTAAGTAATTTACACGCTGTGTTCATGGAACAGATATAACTAAATAAACGTGTCTAAGTAAATTAAACGTTGTGTTCATGGAACAGAGAGAACTAAATAAACGTGTCTAAGTAATTTAAACGTTGTGTTCATGGAACAGAGAGAACTAAATAAACGTGTCTAAGTAATTTAAACGTTGTGTTCATGGAACAGAGAGAACTAAATAAACGTGTCTAAGTAAATTAAACGTTGTGTTCATGGAACAGATATAACTAAATAAACGTGTCTAAGTAATTTAAACGTTGTGTTCATGGAACAGATATAACTAAATAAACGTGTCTAAGTAAATTAAACGTTGTGTTCATGGAACAGATATAACTAAATAAACGTGTCTAAGTAATTTAAACGCTGTGTTCATGGAACAGAGAAAACTAAATAAACGTGTCTAAGTAATTTACACGCTGTGTTCATGGAACAGATATAACTAAATAAACGTGTCTAAGTAAATTAAACGTTGTGTTCATGGAACAGATATAACTAAATAAACGTGTCTAAGTAATTTAAACGTTGTGTTCATGGAACAGAGAGAACTAAATAAACGTGTCTAAGTAATTTAAACGTTGTGTTCATGGAACAGATATAACTAAATAAACGTGTCTAAGTAATTTAAACGTTGTGTTCATGGAACAGAGAGAACTAAATAAACGTGTCTAAGTAATTTAAACGCTGTGTTCATGGAACAGATATAACTAAATAAACGTGTCTAAGTAATTTAAACGCTGTGTTCATTGAACAGAGAGAACTAAATAAACGTGTCTAAGTAATTTAAACGCTGTGTTCATTGAACAGAGAGAACTAAATAAATGATTCTTATAACCACAGAAACGAACATTTATTTAAACAGCCGAAAGACTCTATTTCTGTTAAAGTAAACTACACGCCAGCGGTTAATACAAAATACGAACCTATTGGTTACAGGACTCATGGCTGATTCCTTAAGGAATACTCCCTCGGGACTAGCGGATCAATGTTGTATCATCGCATTGGGAATCATAAAAACCATTTGACGAAAAATTACTCTCTCAAGATAGCATTTATTTTTAAAACACTTTTACCGGGGCCGTAATAAAGTTGGGCTATTAAGTTTAAGCGCAGCCCTTGAAGTGTTGCCGTGATAGTGATATATTGTGGTCGGCTGCGGCTACAATTCGGATAACTTGAGCTGTTTTATTGTTCCGACTATACGATTATTCATTTTATAATTAAAAAGTTAATTTAATTTTATTGCTTAAATTTTAATGATTTAAATTTAGGCGAAAATTCATATCTAATAAAAACAGCTTTGAAATAATAAGAAATACTTGAATTTTAAAAGACTTTTCACTCAGTTTCTCTCTCACTCACACACATTTACGCCTCAGACTTAGGTCCCGCTCTCATTTTCCCTCCACCTTGATCTAGTGATTAGACGTTCCTGTTTAGGAATAGGGTTCCCTAAAGGACATGGGCGACATCTAACGGAAAGGAATTTCATGCACCAAGCGGATGAGGTAATATTACTGTAACACGTGATTTCCTTTCTCGATTCATATTTGAAAAGAGGAAAAACCATAATCGTTTCTTGACTTTCGTCACCGACTATAGTCTCACGGAAGCACAACTTAGGACCATTAGGAGCTCAGAAGAATGGGTTGAAGAATTATAGCAGGTATATTGAAACTAGGAGTTTGGAAGGAATATAGGTCTGAGGGGAAGGTCAGGGCCGTACATACAAAGGTCTTTGCGCACATTGCCAGCGTTCCCGGCATGACTGTGACGTCACAGTCAAGAATCTAGGCGACCAGAACGTTCAAGCCAGTGCCCAGACACCATTTGTGTAGTTTTGGTTAGTTAACGTTTAACTTTGTGCAGTGGCGCATCCTAGCGGGGCCGGGCCCCCTTTAGCATGAGAAATAATGAATATTTATAAATAAATTAATAATGGCCATAGAAATATTGTGTGTTTAACTGCAATTTAAGTGTAGGGTAATACGAACGACAATAGAATCCCTGAGTCAGTATTTCCTCTAGTGAACGGACTGCAATAGTCTATATCTATTCTAATCGCTCCATCCTCTGTTGGATAAAATTCATGATTTTATTACTTTTATTTGTGTCTGAAGTATCCTCTTTTAACAGCCTTATTAGGCTTTAAGTAGCATTAAAACTTTAGCAATTAAATGTAATAAAATTGTACAGATACGTTTCATGTAAAAATGATATTAATGAGAAACTAGTAGCAACGTAATACTGGCATAGTGGCTCCGTTGATAGTGGCTCGGCTCTGATGTCATGCGCAAAAGGAGTCCCGTTTAAGTCTTCCTAAAGGGTCGACCCTTGTATCTACAGCCCTGGAGGAAGGTCTTGTATAACGATACCATATAGATTATGCCCCTGCAAGAAACATAGGAAGCAGCTGATAGCGGGGTTGTAGCATCCATTCCTCTAGCGAGGTCATAGGGAGTAGCTCTCTAATGGGGCAGTAGCATCTATTCCTCTAGCGAGGTCATAGGGAGTAGCTCTCTAACGGGGCAGTAGCATCTAGTCCTCTAGCGAGGTCATAGGGAGTAGCTCTCTAACGGGGCAGTAGCATCTATTCCTCTAGCGAGGTCATAGGGAGTAGCTCTCTAACGGGGTAGTAGGTTGTATCTTTCATTAAGGACTTTTCAGACCAGGACTCTAAGAGTTTCAGTGTTCACGTTCAATAAAATTCTATTTATTTGCGAAATAACGCATTTTCGGATTTTTTTTCAAATAAATTTGTTTTATAAATCTCATGAAATTATTTTGTCATAAATAGTCCTAATAAATTCAAAACTGTTCGTTCAAAGTGAACATTTTTCTAAAAATCTAAAAATTATATTTTTGTATTTTAAAACCTACGGATAAACATTTCTTATATAAAAATGTAAAATTCTTTGTCACTATAATAGTAAGAAGGGAATATTAATAAGCAAGTAAGTTGGCATTAAATAGTTTATATAAGCTGTGTACATTGTCGAAATGAACATTTATTTAAACAAATAAATGTACGAGGCAGCGTTCTCCTCTCCGGTTTTACCGTGCACAGACAGTGGCAATAAAATATAAACCGCTTGATAAGTTGACTGTATAAATCACAGTAGATGGTACAGTTGTCAATGAAGCCAATTGGACAACAGAGATAGTGCGATTATCCAATCTACTTGGCTGTTATGACTGCTGTACATGTATCTCTCCGTTTTATGTGACGTCATTAATCAAAGGTTTCATTGATTTTAACATTTGTGTTCCACGAGATTAATTAGGGTCGTCTTCGGCCGTTGCCGGTTTATGATGGCGGGTTTTATGGCCGCCCCATCCGACCTGATATCTGGGTTCCAGTTTTATAAGCTAATGAAATATCTGTACACAGCCCAAGTGCGCCCTTTATATTTTACGTGCGCCAGAGTAAAAGCCCCTCATACATTTGGGATTAGGTAATTTTAATTAGGGAAGTGTTTTATATGTTAAACCAGTCGAAATAAGACGGTAAAACGTATAAAAAAGGGTTTATTAAATTTGATGTTACTTTCGTTGCAAATAGTAGTAATGAGTTTTTGCTTTTATTCAATTCCTATCGGTTCTCTCTCTCTCTCTCTCTCTCTCTCTCTCTATATATATATATATATATATATATATATATATATATATATATATATATTACTGTATATATATATATATATATATATATATATATATATATATATATATATATATATATATATAGAGGGTTGGGTATCTTACTTCCTAGGAAGTTACACGTTCACGGGAGGAAGTAAATTTTACTTCAAGCATTTTTCGGGCGTGACGTCATTCCTAGCCTTCTTCAACTTAAAAACTCTGCAAATAATTATATATTGGTAAAACGTTCCCCAAATTTTACAGAAAATAAACATAAAACAAAAAAAATGTGTTACAAATAACGGAACTACAAGATAAGGCATAACACGAATATAGAACGAGAGGATAAGAAAAAGCTGGACAAAACTACAGGGCGAATGTGTTTTAACTGTTAAACTCGGGAACAAATGGTCAATTGTTCAGGAAATTGGATTCGTTCTGAAGCAAAGAAAGGCTGATTAGATAGTGCCTGGATAAGTACAAAGTTTGAAAGGCTTTCCTTTGCACGTCTCCCGTAATGCCCCGTCCTTCTATCTGTGTCAGGATCTACTCGTCTGCCTTGTAATGTTTTAACGTGCTCGACACTCATTACACTCTAATCTATTACGTATACATTCATGTTTCAACCTCATTATAAACTGTGTAACTTATTGTTTTATATGATATATAAATTCTCTAATTATCGACGTCAGCAATATAGCGTACTTCGTTACAGATCTAGTAAGAAATACAGAAAAATGTTAAATCCTGGATCTAGAAACCCAAATTAAAAATAATTTACTAACACGAGTAACCATTCTTTACAAATCTACAACAATTACAAACTCAACTTTTCATTATAAATCGTATATTATTCGATGTTGCAGATTTGCTTGTTTACTATTAAACTACAATAAAAATATTGCAAACGACCTTAATACCACAAAATTAATAAAAGATTAGTTATAATACAAGTTATGTAAGATTAAACCCTTATGTACCATGTCGTCATCATCACAGGATCTTATTACAAACTAGACTAAAACTACAAATAATAAGACGCTCGGATGATGATGGTATGGTCGTCGAGATGTACTTAAGGGTTTAATCTTAGGCAACTTAGTTGAGTTGAGGCATCTTAGGCAAGTTTATTCGAGCACCCTAGATAAGCAGGTTGAATATTGAGTAAAACGTTTATTTATTTAGTGCGGAAAAGCGAGTTAGCACAGCTATAGCTAAGAGAAAGTTCTTGTTAAATTGTAGGGTTTGATGTTTTGTTTCCTCACTATTACTCACTTCAACTCTAAATATAAGGGCTTTGTTTTTCATAGCAATAGAATATGTCTATATAAATTCCAAATCTATCACTAGATTTTTCTCATTATTATCTGAACAAACATCCAGAAAACACTGCAAAAATTCAAAAAAGAAATAATAATTTTTGTAAAATTCCATAAGCAATGCGTTGTAATTTAAACTAGGATTGCCCTGATAAATGTGTTTACAAATTTCCTAATCGGATTTTATAAATCTATTGGGCTTAACTGGGCAGCTGTCGGAAAGTTGGCTCGCCGCGGACACACTTCAAGTGCTTCGTAAGCTGAGCCCCGCCAATCCCGGAGCTTTCGGTATCACATTACACATCAACCAGGTTAAGTCGTGATTTACCAGCAATTTTGTCGTCCGAGTGATTTATCTGTCAACCGATCGAAATTAAAGACGGCGTTTTAGATGTTTTTGTCGGTTTCCTCTGTCACGCGTTTTCTTCTTTTGTAAACAATTTTTATTGGTAATAAGTAATATAAAATAGGTTAATTCTTACTTAGTTCAACAGAGAAAAATATAAATTTAGTTACTTCTTATTAAATAATTAAAATTAATATAAATAAAGTAACATAACCTATGCGTTAAAACAGTTGTTCTACCACACAACCTATAACATGAAATCAGCTGCTTTATGAAATCATATGTTATTTCTTATTGTAAGGTAAATGGAACGAAGTAACCATATTGCATACTAAACAGGTAGAGTCTTCCTAGTAACTCTCTTGTAAGACAAGGGCAAACAATTGTAAATAAAGTGACGATCCCAAGATTCCCAAAATTTGGGAATGGCGGTAGATTATTAGATCACATTACTGGAGTGATCTTGCCCTCGACTTGGGTAAGGAGAACTCTCTGACCCCCCCCCCTTCAGAGGTACGTTGAAAGATTCCTCCTGTACGCCATATTGTGCCCTATGGACCTTCTTATTACAGTGACGCTATTCTGCAAGAAAGTGTAATGTTCTTTACACAAATCATTTGCTGGTATAAACGCACCGTCCAGAATAATTTACCCGCTACTATGTAACCTAAGACTTATATAAGGCAACCAGAATAGAAATATCCGCAAAGAGGTAAATTTGTTTTTATTCTTGCCGCCAATAAATGTTACCGTTACCGTAAAGAATGCGCTGGCAACGTTACGGCGGATAGTTGCCTGTATCGCCCACTAAGATAAGACTGACGTCGCCCTCGGGCTTGCTTAAGTGTTATTCCTCGAGCTCCTCGTAACTTGGCAGAGTTAATGCCATGTTACGGCTTCTACAATGGGGGGAAGGACAACAGGTAAATATACCGTTTTGAAGCGCAATAACTTTTTACTTTTGGGCGTTTAGTATAATTTTCGGATCATGTCAAACTATAATTCTGAAGCAAGTGCAGTTTCGCTTTATCTAAAGTCGGAACAAATTATCTTTCAGTGTGTCTCAACGTTTTTATGTATCGTTAAATATTACCATACAATAACAAATAAAGAGAAGTACCTCTTATGTCACATTATATACAACCCTTGGATACAGAGAAATTGAATTCAGTAGTTACAACCTTTATACACATTTCGACAACTTAGTCATCTTCAGAGGGTAACATCTGAACTACGTAGAGGTGATGCCAACTAATTTAAGAAAATACACAGCAAGGTCTTGAAAGTTCTGTATTAATTTTTCTAAAAGAAGTTTTTAAATTTGTATTTCGTGTTTAGAAAATATACCCGAAAGTAAAGTCGTGATATATTAGGCACAAATTCAAAGCATATGAAATTCACGGAGTTTTTATTTCAAATAATATGTATAGTAGCTTGATTAATTGCTATATACCTGAGAAATAGCTATGAAAATAGCCAGGTAGGTGTCTGTGAAGGGGATAGCTAAAGCAAATCCTTGATTAGTTACTATAAAGGACATAGCTAAGGAAAGTAGCCTGATAGGTGTCTGTGAAGGGGATAGCTAAAGCAAATCCTTGATTAGTTACTATAAAGGACATGGCTAAGGAAAGTAGCCTGATAGGTGTCTGTGAAGGGGATAGCTAAAGCAAATCCTTGATTAGTTACTATAAAGGACATAGCTAAGGAAAGTAGCCTAGGTGTCTGAAGGAGATCTAAATCAAATCCTTGATTAGTTACTATAAAGGACATAGCTAAGGAAAGTAGCCTGATAGGTGTCTGTGAAGGGGATAGCTAAAGCAAATCCTTGATTAGTTACTATAAAGGACATACCTAAGGAAAGTAGCCTGATAGGTGTCTGTGAAGGGGATAGCTAAAGCAAATCCTTGATTAGTTACTATAAAGGACATAGCTAAGGAAAGTAGCCTGATAGGTGTCTGTGAAGGGGATAGCTAAAGCAAATCCTTGATTAGTTACTATAAAGGACATAGCTAAGGAAAGTAGCCTGATAGGTGTCTGTGAAGGGGATAGCTAAAGCAAATCCTTGATTAGTTACTATAAAGGACATAGCTAAGGAAAGTAGCCTGATAGGTGTCTGTGAAGGGGATAGCTAAAGCAAATCCTTGATTAGTTACTATAAAGGACATAGCTAAGGAAAGTAGCCTGATAGGTGTCTGTGAAGGGGATAGCTAAAGCAAATCCTTGATTAGTTACTATAAAGGACATAGCTAAGGAAAGTAGCCTGATAGGTGTCTGTGAAGGGGATAGCTAAAGCAAATCCTTGATTAGTTACTATAAAGGACATAGCTAAGGAAAGTAGCCTGATAGGTGTCTGTGAAGGGGATAGCTAAAGCAAATCCTTGATTAGTTACTATAAAGGACATAGCTAAGGAAAGTAGCCTGATAGGTGTCTGTGAAGGGGATAGCTAAAGCAAATCCTTGATTAGTTACTATAAAGGACATACCTAAGGAAAGTAGCCTGATAGGTGTCTGTGAAGGGGATAGCTAAAGCAAATCCTTGATTAGTTACTATAAAGGACATAGCTAAGGAAAGTAGCCTGATAGGTGTCTGTGAAGGGGATAGCTAAAGCAAATCCTTGATTAGTTACTATAAAGGACATAGCTAAGGAAAGTAGCCTGATAGGTGTCTGTGAAGGGGATAGCTAAAGCAAATCCTTGATTAGTTACTATAAAGGACATAGCTAAGGAAAGTAGCCTGATAGGTGTCTGTGAAGGGGATAGCTAAAGCAAATCCTTGATTAGTTACTATAAAGGACATAGCTAAGGAAAGTAGCCTGATAGGTGTCTGTGAAGGGGATAGCTAAAGCAAATCCTTGATTAGTTACTATAAAGGACATAGCTAAGGAAAGTAGCCTGATAGGTGTCTGTGAAGGGGATAGCTAAAGCAAATCCTTGATTAGTTACTATAAAGGACATAGCTAAGGAAAGTAGCCTGATAGGTGTCTGTGAAGGGGATAGCTAAAGCAAATCCTTGATTAGTTACTATAAAGGACATAGCTAAGGAAAGTAGCCTGATAGGTGTCTGTGAAGGGGATAGCTAAAGCAAATCCTTGATTAGTTACTATAAAGGACATACCTAAGGAAAGTAGCCTGATAGGTGTCTGTGAAGGGGATAGCTAAAGCAAATCCTTGATTAGTTACTATAAAGGACATAGCTAAGGAAAGTAGCCTGATAGGTGTCTGTGAAGGGGATAGCTAAAGCAAATCCTTGATTAGTTACTATAAAGGACATAGTAAGGAAAGTAGCCTAGGTGTCTGAAGGAGATAGCTAAATCAAATGCTTGATTAATTAATATAAAGGGCACAGCTAGGAAAGTAGCCTGATAGATATCTGTGAAGGGGACAGCTAAAGCAAATCCTTCATTAGTTACTATGAAGGGCAAAGCTAAGGAAAGTAGCCTGGTAGATGTCTGTGAAGAAGGTAGCTAAAACAAATCCTTGATTAATTACTACAAAAGACATACTTAAGGAAAATAGTCTGATAGGTGTCTGTGAAGGGGATAGCTAAAACAAATCCTTGATTAATTACTACAAAAGACATACTTAAGGAAAGTAGCCTGATAGGTGTCTGAAGGAGATAGCTAAATCAAATCCTCGATTAATTACTACAAAAGACATACTTAAGGAAAATAGTCTGATAGGTGTCTGTGAAGGGGATAGCTAAAACAAATCCTTGATTAATTACTACAAAAGACATACTTAAGGAAAATAGTCTGATAGGTGTCTGTGAAGGGGATAGCTAAAACAAATCCTTGATTAATTACTACAAAAGACATACTTAAGGAAAGTAGCCTGATAGGTGTCTGAAGGAGATAGCTAAATCAAATGCTTGATTAATTACTACAAAAGACATACTTAAGGAAAGTAGCCTGATAGGTGTCTGAAGGAGATAGCTAAATCAAATGCTTGATTAATTAATATAAAGGGCACAGCTAGGAAAGTAGCCTGATAGATATCTGTGAAGGGGACAGCTAAAGCAAATCCTTGATTAGTTACTATAATGGAAATAGCTAAAGAAGATAGCCCGGTAGGTGTCTGTAACATGACATGACGTGTGTCGATTGCCTTCATATTGGGGGTCATACTATTAATGTTTTATGAGAGATAGATTAGATAGGTTTAAAATATATATTATTGTATAATTCAATAAACAATATTATTACCGAAAATATGAAAATTAAATTGATTATGGTATTTATTATAATTTCATTTCTTTTATTATTGGTTTTGGCTATTTGCATTTTAACGCCTTAATTTTCTATATCTTGTATTTAATTTTTCTACTTACTTAGTTAATATGAATTTTCTCACATAAAATTTTCTTACATGTCTAAAAAAAATATTCCACATTGATGGATTTGCCGGTAACAAATCTATTAAAGGTTAGGTCTAAATTGAAACTATTGTCCACTAATTTTGGTGTTTGGATAAGGTTTCATCAAAACTTAAGTGAGATGCAGTTCTGGGATAACTCCTTTGAAAATATTTCTCACAACAAAACTGTATACCAGGGTTTCCCTCATTTTTCTGCACTAAATTTCCAGTTCAGCTTCATTTTGGTGGAAGTCTAAAACAGCAAAACCTTTCACTAAGGAATACTTTTAGAACTCACTTCATGGGCAGCTTTTCCTTGCTGTTGTCTATAGAATCAGTCCCCTTGAGATTGCCGCATTTTTTAAATCACTCTGTATAAAGTGTGTATGTCATCGCTTAAACACAGGGTGGTGAGAAATTCTTACAACGAAATGAAGGGGGAAAATAAAGGTAATGTTCTCTAAGGAGACAAGTTTTTATCAAGCGATTTCTTTGGATTAAATATTTGAATAACTTCCCAAGTTTAAACTCGGTCCTTACCGAGCGTCTCACTGCGAGACCTGATTGGAGCGGCTGCAAACGCTTGTTTGCCCTTATTATCAAGTAGTACAGGAAGTAGAAAGGAGGGAGCCCCAAGATCAAGATAAGTCTAGTGGCTGGAGCATATGCTGTGTGACAATGCCGGAGGTGAAACGTAGGCTGGACAAACGTACGTTGACAGCTACGGTGGAGTGGCTCAACACTTCAAGTGGAGCAGTAGCCTGCGTAACTCACGGCTTGTGCAGTGAGGGACAAACAACCACTGCCCGGAAACTCGGACGAGGCTTACTATTTTAAAGCAATTGTATTAATATTATTACATTCCGCTAGGTAGCGTTGTTGAGCTGGTTGTCTACGGTTTGTAGGCAGGTGTGGTGTTCAAAATTGTGTTCAGAATATGTATGTGATTTATATTAGGTTTGTTTATTTAGCATGTTTCTGGTTTGTTTGTTGTAGCGTGCGCAGATGCAAATTTTCGAAGCGTATAATAACTATAACGCCAGCAAGTAGGCTATTAATTTCACTAAGTATAAAAATGGGAGTTTTGTACAACGTAATGAACAACAAAGCCCTCGTGCTTTAGACACGTATTACATTTATTGCTTTATTTTCTAACATTTTATAATCTTTCCTATAATTTTAAGGATCCATAATAAATAAATAATTTTACATGGAAATCGCAGCATATTACTGTACTATTTATTTATTAACAGGTTAAGTTTCGCTGGATAGGTAAGATTAAATAGTTTAGGTTCGGTAACGTCAGGTTGGTAGGTTAAGTTAGGTTATGTTAGTTAGGTTATTTTGGTTAGGTTCGGTAATATTAGGTTGGTACCATAGGTTAGGTTATGTTGGTTAGGTTAGGTTAGGTTATTTTGGTTAGGTTCGGTAATATTAGATTGGTAGGATGGGTTAGGTTAGGTTAGGTTATGTTGGTTAGGTTCGGTAATATTAGGTTGGTAGGATAGGTTAGGTTATGTTGGTTAGGTTCGGTAATAATTAGGTTGGTAGGATAGGTTAGGCTATTTTGGTTAGGTTCGGTAATGTTAGGTTGGTAGGATAGGTGAGGTTATTTTGGTTAGGTTCGGTAATATTAGGTTGTTAGGATAGGTTAGGTTATGTTCGGTATTATTAGTTTGGTACGATAGGTTAGGTTATGTTGCTTAGGTTAGGGTTAGATTAGGTTATGTTGGTTAGGTTCGGTAATATTTGGTTGGTAGGATAGGTTAGGTTATTTTGGTTAGGTTCGGTAATATTATGTTGGTAGGATAGGTTAGGTTATGTTGCTTAGGTTAGGGTTAGATTAGTTTATTTTGGTTAGGTTCGGTAATATTAGGATGATAGGATAGGTTAGGCTATGTTGGTTAGGTTAGGTTATGTTATGTTGGTTAGGTTCGGTAATATTAGGTTGGTAGGATAGGTTAGGTTATGTTGGTTAGGTTAGGTTATGTTGGTTAGGTTAGGTTAGGTTATGTTCGGTATTATTAGGTTGGTACGATAGGTTAGGTTATGTTGCTTAGGTTACGGTTAGATTAGGTTATGTTGGTTAGGTTCGGTAATATTTGGTTGGTAGGATAGGTTAGGTTATTTTAGTTAGGTTCGGTAATATTAGGTTGGTAGGATAGGTTAGGTTATGTTGGTTAGGTTAGGTTATGTTATGTTGGTTATTTTCGGTAATGTTAGGTTGGTTAGGTAAGGCCAGATTGGTTAAGATAGGTTCATTAGATTAATTTTGTTGGCTTAGGTTAGGCTATAGGTTTTCTCTCCCTTTTTCTTATATAATTCAACAGAGTTGAGTGTTTGTGTATTTTAAAATGAACTGTATTTTTGCTATGGAGGCAACGAATGGGACATGAATAATAAATAAATCCCAAAGTCTGCGATATATGAATTGTCTTGGGACATGTGGC
The DNA here is from genome assembly GCA_036971475.1 of Prosapia bicincta. Taxonomy (NCBI): domain Eukaryota; kingdom Metazoa; phylum Arthropoda; class Insecta; order Hemiptera; family Cercopidae; genus Prosapia; species Prosapia bicincta. The sequence goes on along the minus strand of JBAIZL010000011.1, from coordinate 13,063,612 downwards.
CAGGATTATATACCCTCGACACTCTATACGGTCATAAAGCCAGAGTGATCAAGTAATAAAAGAAATTGAGCTTTTACAAGATAATAAAGGCGATTTGCTGTCGATATCATGGTTCGCATGATCAGGTTTGCTGTCTGCATACAGGTGGTCTTCTCCGGAGCTAAACTGTCTATACGAAGCTTACCCGTCTTGAAATAATTACAGCTGTGACGGCCTGATGTCTCCTCTGAGTTCACTCCTCTAGAGTTCCTCTACTTCATCCTATAAAGCTAAAACAATAATTCTGGTAATTTCTTCCTTTAATCTTCTTGCCTTTTTCTTATTTTATCTATTCTATATCTCTTTTTAAATCAACTCTTCCACGTTTCATTGCTCTATCTAAAGTTTGTAGTACTCTTCTATTTCCTAAATAAAAGTCTTTTATAAGTGCCCTCTTTATTGCATTTTTACGCAATAATGTATGTATTCTTATGTACAAAGCTGTCTCCAAGGTGGGGCTTGAAGATTTCCTCTTGTTCTTCCGACCCATTCCTCATCGTAACTTCGAGACAGCCATTTAGCTTCGTTGCAATTATTAATTTTCTGTTCTCATTATCTTGGTTTTTCCTGATAAGTCTAGCGCTTGCGTTGAATATAAGCGACACGCTGAACCTAACTTGGGCTTTGTACATGAGATGTTACCTAAGGAAGCCTACGACGCCTCCTCGCCTCTGCAATCCAATATTACAGTGTAATACATCACTCTAATAACGTAAGGGACTCACAGATTCATATTACAGCGGTTCTGAGTGTCGTCCAGGTGGGGCCGATATTAGTACTTAATCTTTGAACACAGATTCGACGCGTTTATATTGCTATATCTGCATTAAATAAATTGAATGGAGAAAATTCTTTTATAAAAATAAAGTGTTACTATTTGTGTTGGCTAAGTTTTAATGAGGTTGACATTTCACGTTATTAGGTGAATTATTGCTATTATTAGACGATAATTGCTATGAATTCGAAGCTATGGAACTCAAAATTGCAAACTCGTTCTCCCTTCCAGCCGCACTTCATTTCTTTCTATACCTAATTTTTGTTCCCACCCCATTCTTCTTTCGTCCTGTTTCCAACTCTCCTATCTTCTCTCTCTACTACACAGATACACGCACGGTTGAGCGTATATACTTGAGAACAAGGTCCATGGGTCTCCGAAATCTTCTTCTTTAAGGTAATGTTATCTTTCCACCTGGAATAGCTTACCTTACAGTTACCTTTCATACAGGTTTACCTTACGATTGTCCGTAATCTATGTCTTTTCTTTCGTCCTATGATGGGTCTTTCGTGACATATTCTGCTCAACAACCATCATTTATCAACCCCAACAATGTAACGGGAAAGAAATGTATCCATTTCTTCAATGTATTGAATTATGTATAGACCATTCCATTTTTCGATTTTCTATGACTAAATCTCTCCAGTATAGTGATCCTTTTAAAGTGTAACAGGATTTAAGTGAAAAGAACCAATTGTCTTGTTGATTTTGGAAAACTAGACATGGTAAAGGTCAACGGCAACAGGTGTTTGTGTCTTCCTAAGAGGTTATGTTAAAAAAAAATATTATAATTGCAACTTCCTATTTATTCAGAGGTATGGCATTCTTGTAATATATGAGTTGCTACAACAGCTGTTTTTACTACCCGTAGAATATGTTACTTTATGTATCGTTCAAATCAGCTTTTTCAAATGTCTGATATTTATTAATTCATATTTTTTTAACTTGAAATTCTATTGCTGTTTGTAGTATATAACCCATTTCTAAAAGTAGACTTTAAAAATAAGATTTGTAAGCATGATGAATTATAAAATTTAAATTTGTATGTGAAGTTATAATAATTAATGAGCTTGGCTATTATAGGAAGGGCACCCTGACCACCTAAGTCACCCTGCCATAACTTTTTCGCTTTCCTATTTCCTAATCTCCCTTAACGAAACAGGAATAACCTCTGAGTTAGTCCGTTAGGGAGTAGGCCCGTCTAAGTCCGTGGCTCGAGACACATGGAGCTATGATCCCCTCTATCTACCCAGGTGTTTATATCTCTACTTTAATATTTGCACTCCTTTTCTACCCTTTATAAAAGTCATTCTTAATGGATGCCATAAAACAGCAAACAATTTCATGCCTTAGTCAGCAATGTCTACAAACGTAAAACTACTCCGTCACCGCAGTAGCATAACATTCTCTTTGACAGATGCACCTGTGTGCAGGCCTTACCAGACACAGTCACTTTGTTGTATCGAGTGCTCTTATCTTGCTAATGTCGTTACGATTGTTTATCTTCCAGTTGCTGGATTAAAAATAATCTCTTCCAGCACAGTTTCACATTTTCCCTAAAGGAAGCGCGTTGTCAGTAGACGTTACCGGATGTCCGGTTAACCAGTAGACGTTTCCGGTCGCGTTGGAACTGAACAAGGGTTTTACGGCTGACCTTAAGCCACCTAGCGGAAGGAGAATGCATTAGGAATAAATTCGCACTGAGGGCCAGGCCCCTACTGGAGCATTAGTTACCACGCCCGCTGCATGGAAATATATACGTGCGTCCAACGTATGATAAGGAAGTAAAGAAATAATAGTTTTAGGACGGGCAAATATTAGAAACATACGACTAATGTAGCAGGAATGCAATATAAATGAAGAAATAATACACGATATAATTAAACATATATTATCTATATAATTATTATCTACTTTTTAGTAATATATATATATATATATATATATATATATATATATATATAGAGAGAGAGAGAGAGAGAGAGAGAGAGAAAGAGAGCCAATAAACAATCGTAAACCCTTGCAACAAATATTTACACAACCCGTATGTTCATTTTGCTAACACAGTCATCATTAGAAGGTTACAAATGAAGTGGGTTATTTGTGTGTGTGTGTGCGTGCGCGTGCGTGTGCGTGTGCGTGTGTGTGCGCGTGAGCGTGCGTGCGTTTATTGCCCTGACCAAACCACTAAGTCTGCACCTCTCAGGGAGAAATTTATGTCCCCGATTTCGCGTTTCTACACCCTACCAACAAAATAAACACATTTACGCGTTTTTTGCGTAAGGTATACCTGGTGGTGGTGGACTCTGTAGGGCCGAAACGCGCAGTTCAGCTGCTGTCAAAATATGATCCCACCCGACTTACGAAATCCTGGTACCTGTGGTGTGTCGAGCGTGATCTGCCAGCTGATAAATCCCAGGTCTTTGTTTAAAAATCAACCAAAATGTTCAATATCTTTTAGGTGATAAGTTTTACCTTATAAAATTGTGTTTGACTATAAATTTATCTGTTACGTTCTTATTGCAATAGTATTTGTTAAGAATCTCATTGCCAGTTAAATTTAATTATTTAATTTTATTGATAGTTGATGGTTGGAAAAATTTCACACAATTTTATTTACTAGCTTTACCACAGATTAATATTAATAACTTGAAACATTTTTTGGTGCTTCCATTTTGTTTTAATTACATGACAAATTCAAATTTGCTTTTCAAAAATATCATATAATTCTTAGTTACATTTCATTAATTTTCTGTTATTTATTTACTATTAGTTATAAACAATTCTTTAGACTTGCTTAGACATTCGAAATATATTTTAATGTTTTATGAAGTTCTTAAATATTGTTATAATCTTAGCATAATGTTCAATAGGCAATTGGATAACACTATTATTTATCTGTTTCTAATGTTTAAAGTCCTTATGAGAACATTTTTGGTTTTTTAAAGTTCAAAATTTCACACATAAACTCGCATACTTATTTAAATGTAACAGAAGAATAATTTATATCTATTTATTTTATTTTATGTGCATATAAATGTTTGTAGAAGTAACTTGCAAAAGTACTTCCTAGTGCTTTTGGATTTAATTCATATTTGTGCACCCAAACATAAATTTTAAAGATTTTAGAACCAAATTTACAAGATTCACATTTTTACAGTTATTTGATGCTAAATGTTAGATTTAGAATATATGGGCTTAAAATAAATTCTATTCACTTAATTACTAAATCATCTTTTAATGATTCTCTTTATAAATTTCTTATTCATTTTCTGTGTTCTCTAAATAACTTTTGTGAATATTCATTTTGAACATATATAGAACTTGACTTCATAAAAACGTTAACATTATTATTACTTGATCTTATGATTCTTGAACTTGCAATTTAATATTTGAACAAATTATTAAATTATGACCACCAATATTATTACTGTTTAAAAAATAGCCGTTGGTTTCTATATTTTTTAATTATTTATTTTCAACAAGTGGTTCAATTTATGTATTAAGAAATTTGATTACATGAATTTAAGAAATTTTTACTAGTTTTAATGAATGGTTAATTTTAATTAAAATTTAGACTTGCCCCAAAAACTTTCACTGGGATGACTGTGGTTTTTCTGGATTTTCCTGGACTCTTGGTTCTTGTACCCATCGACACTGATCGATTTTAGAGCCGGTTTTAATACTTTTTACATTGTTAAAAAGTTCAAGATCGATTTCGCGGGCGACCGAAGGCAGATCATCTCCACGTCCATCTTGGGCTTGGGTTTCTTCTAAGCCACGGAACAGCATCCTGGAACTTCCTTCTGGATCTCCGGAAACACGTCCGTCTTCAACGAAAGCTGAGTTGCGAGTCCCCTTGCTAGCGGGCGGTGTCCCCTACCCTTGCTACCGGGTTTATCAGTTTGTCAAGACTTTGTCTTGACTTGTAACATAGTGTATTTTTAACTTTCGATTTGTGCTCGTTTTTTCGCTGATACTTGAAAATGTCATTTATGGTGTATTATGGTGATATTTTGTAACACCATAGCCTTCTTTATCCTTCAAATTTTTGTTACGAATTTGTATGACAATTTAGCCCCTCCGTTTGTAACTTGCCCTATTCAACTCGAAACTATTTCTTCCCGCACTTGACACTTTTCAATATTTGGAGCATTTATTAAACCATTTACACTTTTGCTATTACTTGCGACCAGACTTTTTGTTAACTAAAAGTTGTTAAATTGTTAACTTACACTTGGAGGAAACGTTTTTGTCTTATAACTTCTTCAGCCTCGTATTTTTGCCGCTAGGAATGCTGCAGTTGCGCTTTCTCGGTACCATTATTTTGAAAGTTAGAAGTGATGTGATCGAAGAGTATGTGTGATCTGTGTCGTGTTTGTTCATTTAAGATGTCATTTTTATGTATGTTGCTATGTCTATATATTTCATACTGTTCTAGTGTGTTTAATTTATGGCCTTTGTTGCATGTTTGGAGGATGCTCATGTTATTTTCCATACTTTTGGATGAGTGTTTAGTGTCCATGAGGTGTTTTGCGAAGGTTGATTCAATAGTAGTTTGAAGTGCCCTTTGGTGTTCTTTATATCGTTCGGCAAAAGATCTGCCTGTTTGTCCAATATAAAACTTATTGCAGTTGTTGCATTTTAGTTTGTATACTCCTGGGTTATTGTATGTGTTGGTATTGTTATTATACAAGAAGTCGTAAGAAGAAAACGTTTCCTCCAAGTGTAAGTTAACAATGTAACAACTTTTACTTAACAAAAAGTCTGGTCGCAAGTAATAGCAAAAGTGTAATAAGAATTAACAACCAGCTCGTCATGAACAGCAACAAGATTTCGATATTTAAACCATTTAATTATTGCATTTAATAAATAAATTTGTTAATAAATTTTAATTTACAATAAACT